>JAOPUD010000154.1:4705536-4716091 GCA_027122715.1 Trisopterus minutus | reverse complement strand
CACACACACACACACACACACACACACACACACACACACATACACACACACATACACACATAGCAGTGTCTGACGCCTAGCCCACCTGCCAATCACACGGCTGGAAACGTCACTTGAAATCTATTGTGTGGGTGTGCGCTTGACTGAATGTGTGTGTGTGTGTGGGGGGAGGGGGGGGGGACAGGAACAGTGTGGACTTAGTGAGATGAAAATTGCACACATCCCATTGCGTGTCTATAATTAACGCACAATCCAATTAGGAGCACACCTCCATAGACCATACTCAGAGTATTAGCAGGACACATTGATGGTTTTACGCTTAATAATAATAAGCGGGATTCACCAGCGTGAATTGTATAACACCTGAATAGCCTATAACGATAAAATAAAGAAGACCAAAATAACAACGGAGACCCATTTTTGTATTACGTCCGCTTTCGTTATCTCGATGATTGCAGTTTAAACGGTGCACGGTTTTTTTTTTATCCACAGCAGACAAAGACGTTTCGTTTGTCCCATCTGCATTGTTCCCTGCAAACCCAAACACGGTGATGTAATGACAACAACCCCAGGCGGTGTCGGCTGTCAAGTTTGTAATGATATCTCTGCAAGGTTATCAGTGTAGAATTTCTTAAGAATTATAGTCTTTTAACAAATGTCATACAGCTACATGTAAAATGGCAGCCTGAAGCCTAATGAATACTGACATTCAAAACAATAAAGGTTAAATCAATCCAAGGTGATTTAGGAAAAAGGTTTGTGTAAATGCCTGCAGGATGCTGCTTTTGCATTTAACCAATCGCACATACAGTAACGTTAGACCTATGATCACTTAATGCACTAGATTGAACTACACAATTGCATCTCCCCCAATTAAGTAGGATATTAATTTATAAAAAAAAATACATCTCAAACAAATAAAAAACAACGGAGATTTAGTCAACTCACATGAGCCCGAGGAATCTGTATCTTGTCTTCATCGTTCTCCTTCTCTGGCTTCTGTGCGGACACAGCTTGGAACGTGATCTTCACCATGATATCTGTATAATTGTGTCTGGGTTTGGTACAGTGGATCGTATCGGCCCAGGCGGGATGAATATATACCAGTGTCACTCTCTCGCCCCCGCCGATTTTACACTCGCCGTGTGACCTCAGCAGCGCGTCTGCTCTGACGAACAAGCTGCGTGTGGGCTCCTTGGAGATTCCACGTGTCAAAATAAAAGCCCGCGTACAAATTACTTTCTATTTAAATGTAAATTATATTACATTTTGTCAAACTATGTTATTATAATTTGGTTCATTGAGTGATTTCACTTGAATTATTCTTGTAAAGTTGCCTCCTTACTGTATACAAACGAGCATTATCGAAATGGATGCTGAACACCTCTTTTACTTTGAAGGCTATCTCCAGATATGGTAGTGCGTTCCGTGCCTTTATTTAAAGCAAGAAACCTAATGTGTGTGCCTCGCTCCTTAACACTTCCATCATCCGGAAATGTTATAATGTTTCGAAATAATAGACCTTATTGAGCCTCCAGAAATCTAGCCTACTATAAAGATGTGGTGGAGGCGTTGGGTTATAAGACAAATACTCAGAATACTACTAGAATAATGAGGAGGAAGACCGGGTTCCCTTCCCTCGTTTATGTAACTCGGATCTTATATGTAGGGTTTTGTATGAGATAAATAGCTTTGATATTTGTCAATGGGGCCGACTCACAATATGAATCATATTTGGCATATCACTGTCGAGATGGTAAATCCTATTTGCTCAAGGATATGTGCAAAAACCACCAGCCATGTAAACCCAAGTAGCTGAGCAATCGCTTAATTGTTGAAGGCTGATTGCTTTCCAAACAGGCCTTAACAGGAAGGTGACTAATGATGCAACGTGAGAACTGCCATTGAATGGCCCTGCTAATTTAGCTGATGAAGGTCCAGTAGTCCGCATTAAATAATTCTTTATTCAATCATTGATTTCATTAATTAAAATGCAGACACATTTTACAACACAGTTTGCTTGAAGCAATTCACAAATTGGTGTATAACAAATTGAATAAAGTAAAAAATCCCCAACTTGAATATTCTCCTTTTATATCTGTTCAAATCCGCTTTTGGGGTATCAGACACACATAAAATATGCAAAGCTTTCTCTTTACACGTTCTCTGATAAACGTTCATCTCTCTTCTCTGCATTTCAAACTGAGGAGCAGGACTCCGCTGGAGACAAAAGTATCGACCTGTGATTGGCTGGGAGGTCTGTGACCAGTCCGCCCCATCGCTCTGCCCCTGGAGCCTGGCTCCTCCATTCATATGTAAATCAGGGCCCATACATATATATATAGGCTACCAGCTAGCCTGCGTGTTGTCGACCCCGGCTCTCAGCTGAGCGATAAGGCGAGTAGCCCCCCCCCCCCCTACCCACACGCCCTCCTCTGCAAACCGTTTTTCTCTGGCAGCTGGGACCCCCGGCCATCTGCTCTGCCCCCACTGACACTCTTTAACGGTTGTGTGTCCTTACGATCCGTTCAGTGGTTGTTCCTTGCCGGGGTGTTCGCGACAACATGGCCCCCTTTCCCCACCACGCACACGGAACGGGCAGTGACGAGAAGCCCAAAGAGTTCAAAGTGGACAGGAAGGTATGTCGCTGTGTGTGTGGGGGGGGGGACTGGGGGGTGTGCGTGCGTGTGCATTCAATGGTAACACTGCATACACGTTTTCCAGGGCAACAACGTTATGATCGTGTGCTGACTTTTCCTGTGTTACAGATCCGGAAGCCTCTAGTGGAGAGGCAGAGGAGGGCCCGCATCAATGAAAGTTTGCAGGAACTCAGAGCGCTGGCGGACTCGGATGTAAGAACCGGCAAAATAGTTATAGACGTTTATTTTTCAATCAAAACGAATGAACGTGGAGTCCAAACGTTGGGTTGTGACTTTACCTCATCGGTTTTAGTTATTTGTTTTTTATTCATTCATTCATTCATTCATTCGCAGTTGCAGTCGAAGATGGAGAACGCCGAGGTGTTGGAGCTGACAGTAAGACGGGTGGAGAACATTCTGCAGAGTCAAGCCCAGGGTACGACTCGTGTTTTAATGTTGTTACACTGCTGTAATAAATTCACAACCATCCCTTTGTGTTTTGGGGGGTTTGAACTCACTTCTCTCTCTGGATGGTTCCTCCTCAGAACTGGATGTGGTGAACCGAGAGGCGCGAGAGAGGTTCGCTGCGGGCTACATCCAGTGCATGCACGAAGTGCACAGCTTCGTGTCCAACTGTCCAGGCATTGACCCCGCGATCGCCGCGGATCTCCTCAACCATCTTCTGGAGAGCATGCCATTGAACGACGAGGATCGACTCCAAGTGATGATGTCGGACATATTCTCCGACTGCCCCCCTCACCACAACAACAGCAGCAACAGTAGCAGCAGCACTTGGTCTGAGAGCGGCCGGTCCAGCCCCTGCAGCCCGGGCTCCCCCGCCCTGTCCCCGGCCCCGTCCTCCTCTACTGACGACCTCTGCTCGGATCTAGAGGAGACGGACTCCGAGCAAAGCAACTTATCTATACACGAAGGGGAAATCCAGGATGTGTCCTGTATGCAATATTTATCGTATCCCAAGTCCATGTGGAGACCTTGGTAGATCAGGGCTCCCAATCCTGCACGTTTTAATTCGATTTGGTGATTTGTAAATTTCGCGGCCCACTAGGATGAAGACAGCTAGGATAACTTTGACATGTTTCTGAGTGCCACCTGATAAGCTCTTTGTGTGATTTAAAAGAAAAAAAAAAGAAACTGTAATTTTGAATTTAATTTGTAAACGTATTTAAATGTTTTAACTATTTAAAGTGGTTGAATTGGTCAATGCTGACCTGTTAGTTTTTAATTGGTGAAGATAGTTGTGGGGGAAATGTACATATTTACATGTTGTGTTTTTAGCATGGCGACCTTGCTTGTCCCACCAGAGAAGCAGGATTAGTTGTGTGTGAATTACTTTCCTCCCATAGAATTGAATTTCATATGAATACATGAAATTACCGTTGGTCCAATAGCGTAGTAGCCCATGTTGTCTTAGTGATGTCGGTTTTTGAATAAATACAAAATCCTTTTAAATGAATGTGTTTTGAACTCTATCTCTCATTCCCTATTCCTTACCAGCCTTGTGTATCTGACTATTATTTTACATTTAAATTGGTTGGGGTTTAGCCCCTACAATAGAGACCTACTGGCCAATATCTAAGTATCCTTCAAGCATGCTAAATGCTGAATTACATCTTACGAAAAGAAGTAAGAAGTTACATCTCTGTTGCCTTGCTTTAGGTTTTGTGTCATTTATAGGCCTACACCCTAAGAGACAACACAAAATTTTTATCTTAGTTTAACAACTGCTCAGCAAGAGCAGGCTGCTTCATTGTTATAGCCGCCTGTTTCAATTAAATATCTATAATATTCACGGATGCATCTTGATGAAAAGCATGCATTGTGTGCACTTAAGACCAGCGTATTCACTGGAAGTAGCCTAGGACAAACTTCATCAATGAAGGCACAGCGAGAGCTGAAGACCCTCTCCTTGTCTTGCATCGCCAGGTAGGCACTCAGACGTCCAGCACCCACCCCGCCCCCACCAGTGTTTATCAAGATACCCTGTCCCGAAGAACCCTATAATTGCTATTGAACCTTACGTTGGAACAAATGCGTTTTAGCTTTAACCAGGCAGAGACATGTAGTCCTATACAACTGCGGATGTAGAAACTAAACTCAAGCCATCCATCCAGGATATCATGGTAGATTTATGATTTCATGTCGAGCAGAGAGGGACCGGAATTGTGGGGGAACCCTGCTACCCCCACCCCCAAAGGTGTGAATGGTCCCCGTTGGGGGTGCGATCTGGACGTTTCACACCTCGCCTTCAAGAAGCCGAGGTGCCAACAGGATAGTGACCGTGGCCGCTTTGATCAGCCCAGACGTGGGCCAGTCCAGGGCCCAGACACGCAGCTCCACTGTCTGCAGACTGCTGGGCTCTACATGAGATCTAAGGACGAGGCTACATATCTTTCAAATAACATATTTAGGGATTTGTATCAGAGAATGAAGCATGAAATTGTACTAGGACTTACTTGAAATCGTTCATTTGACTATTAGTACCGTTTGGTGAAGAAATCGGCGTCCAGACAGGGACATTATGTGGTTGGCAGCAACGTTCAAGTCGTTAACACCCATTAAATGCTCATCAGCTCTGGAAGAATAATCCCTTTATAATATTGTGACGGTTCGAGTGCATTGGACTAACATCCCCTTTCAAACCAGTTCGCAGTTAAACAGTGGGAGTACTGTCAACTGCCAAATTATAGTACTAATGGGTCTTTAGAAGAGAGAAAGTCGATGATCAAGTCGATCCCATGTGAAGAGTTTCCTGATACATTTTTAATGAGAACTAATGAAAGCTCTCCATAAATCGGACGTAGGCCTACAGAGAAATTTATTGAGGCCTAGCTTTTTGCAGTAGAAAAAAATGACAAAAACAGACAGATATTTAAAGTGCCTCTCCAACAACAGCAATTTAATAAATAAAACGATAGAGAAACCAGAACAAATTGCAACAAAGGAGCATATTCTGTTTCATATGTGCAGGGTAATGGGTAGTGCAAAGATTCACAGACGCAAATGCCTAGAAAAAAAGACCTTTGATAACTGGTTTAAATTGCTTTATGCCATGCAATAACCCTAAAAGTTCCACTTCAAAAGTGGCCACACACTTGACATGAAGGGTAAAATCAGCCTCAGCTGCAACGGCAGGACCTCAAAGGAAACTACTTAGCTTATAATGGCTGCTGCCTTCCATTATTTATCATTCTTTTAATTCACGCTGTTTTCTATGAAGTAATTTTGTATGAATCTCATCCCAGGTCGTTCCCACTCTGGACTAACTACTCTTTAGCATGTAGTCAAAGGCCAGCAATGCTCAGGCATACAGCCCTTTCCTCTTTTATCAAAAAATAATATACACCTCTTTTATTAAAACATGCATATATCATACACTGGTCTCTCTTGTGCTACCTGTTGAAGTATCTTTCATAATATCAAATATAATATAAATCAGCTTTTGAGGCAGCAAGAAGTTTCTGTATAAAAATATAAATATATATTGACATTTTCGGGAGATTGCAAATGAATAACAACAGCTGAAATAACATTATCAGGATATTGTGGAAGTCAAGTTCTGAAATATAAATGCAAAAAATTAAAAAAGAAAGTGTGTCAGTGTACATGATAAAATACAACCAACGTAACAGTGACAGGCCATGGTCAAGAAAATAAAAAAAACCCTCTTCTAAAGCACTTCCTGGTCTGAGAGTCCAATGTGCTGCTGTGTAAGCCTTTAAACGTCAGGATCGGAACGGGTTGAAAGTTATCAGAATGCGTTTCGGTAAAAGAAAGGGTCAGTTAAATCCAAAGGCGGAGTCTTATGTGCTGTGGGAGGGGCTAACTGGAGCTGGGAGGAGCCACGGGGCCGGGAGAGAGGCGGGAGCAGGAAGGGCCCGCTGAGCTCTTGGGCCCCTCGCTGGGCTTCCTCACGCAGCTGAGCTCCCTTATCTCGGTCTGGGTGTTGACGCCGTTGGAGCGAGGCTGTCCTGCGGTGGCGGTCGCCTCCCCCGGCTCCTTACAGCAGGAGCACACCTGGGGGAGGAGAGAAACGACTTCATCAGCGCATGAGCACATGTAGCCACACACTTACTGTGTGTACATTTAACAACCAATGAAACTGGGATTTACACACCACACCCCCCTCATTAGTGCACGTAAAGCACAATGACCTCGGACATCAATTGTTTCTTTTGCTTCAATATACCAATGACTTTCCATGTATTTATCCATTCGTTGTCTGCCTATTCAATATTGGGTAATATTTGTTAATTTCCAGAATAATCATCTTGTGGCCCTTAAAGCGTATCTGGTGGTGCCACGGCAGGTCCCCGAGCCACAGATTGGGAACCACTGATACATGCAACCAAAGAATACAAAATAGAGGAAAAGAAAAGAAAGAAGAGTGATAGAAGAGAGATAGTAGAGTATTGGAGAAAGAGTATGAAAAAGAGGGAGAGTAAGAGTGAGAGGCAGAGAAGAGAGGTCTACCTTGATGTCTATGGCCTTGGGTAGGCAGCCCCTCCTCAACCAGGGATGGACCTCCATCAGCTCTCTCCTCTGCTCCTCGCTGAAGTGAGGCTGGCCCTTCTGCAGCAGTCGGAGCTTCTCCCGGTCCTGCCTCAGCACCCGCTGCACATCGCTGGAGGGACAGCACGTAACAAACACAGCTCTGGTTAATAATGCGGTTCATGTGGTCTAGTTCATCTTTCTTTAGCTCCATTTCAGATTTTTGCGTTTGGGATTGACTTTTGGACATGATATCCAGGAGCACCATCTAGTGGTTAAAACGAGTCACTGCAGCGCTGGCGCTTTGGATTACACAAGGGGGACTGATACAGACTACAGCACACCAACAATTAATTTGACAACCCCACTCTGCACATATTGATGTTAGATGTTAATGGTCATTTAATCTAACGTCTTTTTACCTAGCATGGATGAAATAAATGCTGGTATCTGCTTCTCCATTTTATCCCCAGTGGAAGGTTACCATTATCATGAGACACGATGAGGGCAGCAGAAACACAAGGCCAGGCTTAGGGTGTGACCACTGGGTGTATAGATTCTGTGAGGTACGTACTTGTTGAAGTGCTCACTCGGCACCACCTCCATGGCTCTGCCCTCGCTGTCATTTGATTGGCCGTTGGCTTTCTGGCTGGTCTGAGACGAGTCCACACTGCCAAAGTATTGGCTGCTGTCGTTACTCCCTGCACAACCACGACAGAAAACATCATCAGTAGTAGTTATAGACATTTCTATATTTATGTTTCTACACACAAGATGCAGAGAATGCAACTCACTTCCAAAGGATGGAAAGCTGTTTTTTAAAATTAGATAGCTTATGCACGTGTTTGAATTTCATGAGAATCAAATCACGATTCCCAATTGCAATTAACACATCATAATCCAGACTTATAAATAGATATGATGATATATTATAGAAAAAGTAATTAAGGTCATAACGATATGAAAGAATGATGGATCTTATAACATGAAAGTACTGTAAATAAACCAAATCCAAAGGATGGGAAAAGTGAAAAATGAAAACTAGACACAAAATCTTGTAACCTAGAATCAAAACACACCAAGATAGATGTTTTTACGTCCTAACACGCTTATTATAGAGAGAGATAGAGAGAAAGATATGGGAGACAGACGGGAGGACATGCAAGCAAATGACCACGTGCAGGACTCCTCGAACCCGGGTCGCTGCGTTCAGGACTGTGCCTCCACGCCGTTAACCCGGTGCGCCCCGTTATTATCATCACTGCTATGCTCCTCTACCTATCCCGCTGCCGGAGGTCCCGCTGGCGGACGTCTGGCTCCGGGACGTCCTGCTCATGGAGGTCCGGCTCTTGGACGTGCCGCTGTTGGACGTATCACAGCCGTTGGAGCCCGAGCCCATGGACCCCGAGGTGGCTGAGCCGGTGCCCGAGCAGGAGTCCTCCTGGAGGAAGATGTCCATCATGTCGCTGGACGAGGAGCTGGCGTCGCTGTGGTTCCCGTCGCGAGGGGAGCTCGCCTGGGGGCAAACGGGAAGGAAAGAGAACAAGGTGTCGGCAGGTGAAGGAGGTTTTAAAAATGTCACTTGACTTTATGCACGATGACCACTGATATCAAATGTTTCTTATTCTTTGTGTGATGTAATTATCCGTTTGTGGTCGGACTGTTAGATATTGGGTAATATTTATAATTTCCAGAATAATCATCTTGTGGCCCTTATAGCATATCTGGTGGTGCCGCGGCAGGTCCCCGAGCCGCAAGCTGGGAACCACTGATACATACAACCAAAAAAAATCTACAGAATGGAGGAAAAGAGGGGAGAGCGATAGAAGAGAGAGAGAGAGAGAGAGACTATTTTCTTACTCTCTCTCTAACTATCGGAGATTTAAAATAGCTTCCAGTTCGGTTCCTTTCCAGCCATGAACAGAGCTCAGCCCCCACCTCCTAAAATCGCTGTGCTGGGCTGTTCTAAAAATAGCTTTCGGCATTGTGCAAAACCGGTGCAGGACGGTAGTTTACCTGCTGAAGCTCCTCCTTCCTCTCGGCCCCCCTTCCTTTCTCCCTCTCGCTGCCGTTGCCCCCCCCCAGGCCACAGGGGGGCAGCGCTGCGCCGTCCTGCCACTCCAGCGGGCGGTGCCACTCCTCCAGCTGCAGCAGGTTGAGCTGCAGGGGGGAGCTGCAGCTGGACTGGATCGGCGGCGGCGAGCTGGGCGGCTCCTGGCCCCCGACGGGGGACCGCGGCGTGGAGCAGCTCCTGGAGGGGTCCGGCATGGCTGGCGGGGGGAAGGGGAACGCGGTGGGCTGGTACCCCGGGCCGTGGGTGCCGAAGAGGTGACCCGGGGGGAACTGAGGCGGCGCGGCGTAGGGGGGTGCGGCGGGCCCGGCGTAAGGGCACGGCTCCCGCAAGGCCCCGGCGGGGTAGAAGGCGGTGGGCTGGTGGGGAGGGGGGTAGACGGCGGGGTCCACCTGGTAGAAGGTCTGCTGGTGCTGGGGCGGGGCCGCCGCCGCCATCGGAGGGAAGAGGTAGTCGGGGAGGATGAGTGCCAGGACGGGCGCGACCACGGGCTCCTCGTACGGGGCGGGGCGGAGGGCGGGCGCGTAGGACGGGGCCTGGCTGTAGCCCGGGGCCTGGCTGTAGCCCGGGGCCTGGCTGTAGCCCGGGGCCTGGCTGTAGCCCGGGGCCTGGCTGTAGCCCCTCGCCAGCGAGGGGTCCACGGCGATACCGGCGTTGACCTGCACGGGGTACCCGGGCATCACGGCCGGGTACGCCATGGAGAAGGAGGTCTCGGAGGCCGACCAGGAGGTCTGGTTCAGGCCCTGGGGGAGCAGCAGGGGGGTGCGGCGTGGCGGCCGCCGGTGGTGGTGGTGGTGGTGGTGGTGGTGGGACGCGGTGCTGTCGGACGACGCCATCTGCTTCGCCCGCTTGGACTTGGTCTTCTTGCTGCGGCGGGCTGCGGCGGGCTCCGCCCCCGGCTGCGGGTAGGTCCTGCCGGCAGGCACAGCTGAGGGCGGCGGGGGGAGGACAGGGCACGGGGGGGGGGGGTCACTCGCGGGCGGTCTTCAGCACCGAGTCCTCCCCGAGGATGTTGCAGAGCTCGTCCAGCCGGTGTTGCATCTTGGGTATCCCGGCCAGCTGGGACTCCAGCCGCTGCTTCTCCTCGGTGAGGGTGAGGCGCGTGGCCGTGTCCAGCTGCTCGAAGCGCCAGCCCCCCTCGCCGTCAAACTGCAGCAGGTGGGTGTGGTACTTCCTGTCGGGAGGCGTCATGTGGGGGGGGGAAACGCCGGGTCAACAGCCTGCGACGCGCTACTACAAAGTGCTACGCGCTACACAGCACCGCAGTGTGTGTGTGTGTGTGTGTGTGTGTGTGTGTGTGTGTGTGTGTGTGTGTGTGTGTGTGTGGGTGGGTGTG
>JAOPUD010000154.1:4683464-4695603 GCA_027122715.1 Trisopterus minutus | reverse complement strand
CCCACAGGGGCCACTGACCTCTTGTTGCTCCCGGAAGACGTCAACAGAGCCGAGTCCTTGCTGTTGCCGTTGGAGCTTCCTATGGACCCGTTGCCGTGGCTCTGGTTGCCACGGCTCTGGTTGCCACGGCTCTCGTTGCCATGGCTCTCGTTTCCGTGGGACTCGGTGCCGCTCCCACTCGACCCGCTGCTCTTCATCTCCACGTCTTCCTCGGGCAGCTGGCGGGAGCGGTGGCCCCGCGGCGAGGGGGCCGGGGGGCGCTGCAGGGACCCGCTGCTGTCGCTGCCCTCGGAGGCAAGCCCCAGGTCGGGGCCCCCCTGGCCGTAGCTCCCCATGCGGCGGAGCTGCGCCATGGAGCCGCGCCGGGCGGCCCCCCGGGGCGCGGGGCCACAGAGGGAGGCCCTTCTGCATCCCAGGGCCCCGTCCTGGTCTTCCAGACCGGGGAAGTGGTACAGCTTGGGGTCAGAGTCCTGAGACATGAGGAGGCGGAGCGGCGGAGGCTGTTTGGGTGGGAGTGTGGTGGTGTTGGTGGAGCAGGAACACGGTTACCCCATCGCCCACACTTTGGTTAGCCGGTAGGAAGGGAGGGCTGAGGTAGATGATCTGTTGAGGAGGAGGAGGATACACAGAGCCATGTCAGACATCTCCACCTTTTGGATAGTTTTAAGTGGAATATTAGATGGGGATGGATGTAAGGATGGGGGTAAGGATGCTGTTTGGGAATGTTGAAAATAAAACACATGCTTGGAAACAAATACATTTAGATTTGACACCACCATTAGTATTTCCACCATTTCAAATGTGTGTTCGCTCACAACAGAGACATTTGTTTGATGAGTAAAAGTCATGAGGCGTGTCTGTGCTGGCAGGTGTTTTAAACAATAACATGATGTTTCGCTCCAGTGCCGGTGAAAGCTGGCTAGTGTCACGTCAAATTGATCAAATCAAGGACCTCATAACATTCCTCCTACATTTTTATACCACACCAATAGCTTTTTTACTCAGATATATGTCATATTACCAAAGTAAGCTATGCACTGAATGGCATTTAAAGTCCAACAGTATGAACAGCCAGGCATATTCAATATTGAAATATTGAATGTAATGATCTTGATATTATATATATTTCAATGTAATGATTATATATGTATTACATACATATCTTAATGTAATGAACATATACAGATTATATATTTTAATGTAACGATTAAATATGTATTATGTATATCTTATTAGTATTTAGGTGCATTAATTATGGCAATGTGGTGGCAGCATAGAGGGGGGTGACTCCCGGATGCTGGTTTCATTGTTAAGCCTTCAGGAGGTGTCATGGACCTTCGTTATGGACTTAACGAAACATTGGTGGAAGAGGGTGCCCACTAGATAACCCCAATGAAATGCTGCATAGTGCATAGTGCTGTTAGTTGGGTCATTTGTCTGGTGTGTTTTTTATCATTGGTTGGTAGCTTGGTTGGTTTGGGCAGGGGCTTATGAATATGTGTTTTCCTTGGATTTTGGAACAAGGGATTATAACATCTGATTGTGTGTAATGAAATCAAATCAATCATTTATCTTGGCGGCGAGGTACGGAGATCCACCTCTGTCTGGGTGGTTCAGAATCATCATTTTTCTGTGGGCTTAATGAAATCTTCATGTAATGATTATATATGGATTTCATATGTTGTATACGCAATGCAATGATCATATATTGTTTATATAATGCAATGCTTATGGGTTATAGCGGGGATATTGCATTGTATGTAATCAGGCCGTCCTTTATCCCTGCTCCTGTAAAGACAACATGGCCAGTCAAACATATTCAGCTTCAGTTACGTACATAGCGGCTCTGCTTTAGAAGGTTGCATCATCGTCATGTCTCCGCCCCTCCCCACTGCATTTCCCCCACTGAGCTGTCTTCTATTGTGTTACCGCAAACAACCTTACATAAACGTGCAGGTGCTAGTGTTTTATAACCCTTATAGCGTTGCCTTACAGTCTTGTGCAACCGGCTCAATTTACATAACCGCTGACATAATTTATAGTTGCATCAAGTAACAGCTTGGCAAGCACAGGTGAGGAAGAGGGGGGGGGGGGGGGGGGCGCTATGGATGTCCACCCCAAAATGAGACAGTGCTACTAAGTTGAGTAGGGGGAAGAGCACAGCAGGACTTTAGAATACAAGCACAACAGAAAGACATGACAGATCTTCATGTTGATCAGCATTCATCTGTCACTGATTTTGTGGTCTTATCCGTTATATGTTTGCTGTTTCTTTTTTACCTCTGGCTGCATCAAATTGCCCCTCGGGAATAATAAAGATACCGTGTACCTTGTACTGATGAGGGACTCAAATACCCCCCCCAAAAATGGTGTGATGCTTTTGGATTGTTGTAGCTGAAGTCCAACATCAATTTAATTTTTCCCAGCCACACCATACGTGTCCTCTTCCTGGATACTACATGGCAAGAATCCATGCTGACCTAAACAAACTTCCCCTCACAATTTTCTCCAAAGGCCTTCCCAGGGCCGCTGAGTTAAGTCTGTAGACTACTCGAGGACAAGCTAAATATACCAAAAAAATAAAAGAGATGAGGGATGTGCTTCTCGGAACAACACTACCAAACCGCTCCCTGGACCTCCGCATGGTGTTTAGCGACAACACCAAGCAGGAGGCCTTCTGCTGTCCCTGTAGACCTGCATCATATTCACACACCACCATGTGGGCAGGCGGGCGTAACAGTATGCAGTACGCAGTACGCAGTAGCGGCCATGTGCTACCTCCAGGAACTGCGCGAGTCCCCAGGCCCCACTGCATTATTCAACAAATTGAGGAAAGCAAGGACACAGGCAAATCAAACAGACATTATAAATCCTGACGTCAAATTTAATTTTTTTGTTTTCTTCTAATCACCTCTGATTAAAGAGAAGGTCATTTGAGTGTAGCTTGTAATGTCCAGTACAACGTCATCTCTAATGTGCTTCCATGAAGATGACTCTGCATCCTTCACCTTCACATTGGAGCTTAGAAAGAAGTCACGCCAGAGACCTTTACCAAGTACAAGAGCAGGCCTACAGGTTGTAGGTTCTTCACAATAAATAATTTTGTAACAAAGCGTATCTATTTGAGATTTTTGGGTAATACATACAAATTCCCTATGGTTAATTAAATCATTTGGATATGTGTTATTCTCATGTTAAACAACACTGGCTAAAAAAGAAAAAGGGGTAGCCCTAAGTCATGCATACAGCTCGACTATGATAAACACATCAAAGTAATACCATTGAAATGTACCTGTTGATTCACATGAGTTCATGACAACGGTAAAGCCATGTAAGGGAACGCAGGTATAGTGTACACTAATGACAGCCTTCTTTATGCAATGTTTATGTGGTAGGCCTAAACCATTATAATATATGTATATAATAAAATATCAAATGAAACCAGATGTTGTCAAAGGGCTTCCAATCGACCTCACGTGACCCCAAGAAGGTATTTCAATAGCCTAATTGAAAAAACGCACTAATTGGATAACAATTCTTAATAACACAACTATAGGCTAATTACAATGGAACTGCATGGGTCATATGAAGCGGTGTTAATCGAGCATGAAGCTTCTGCAGTAACACGGGGGCTGGACGCGCTGCTACTGTCTACTCCACTGACCGCGCCTGACCCGCACACTGACACAGTTCACGGAAGCGCATACTGTGTATAACAAACATACATCACCACTCCACGACTAGCAAGGGTCATTTCAGCAAGGGGACATTTTATCTATTTTAATTTAAAGATATTCTTAGGTCGTTGTTTTAAAAATGTATGCATTCATACAGCAATGAAATCAGCCATCAGATAGGCGCATCACATAATAAAATATAAGTAACGAAGACCTTTCACTTACCCGTCAAAAAGAAAATTCCCAGTGGGCTTTTGAAAAGAAAAAAAAAATTATTTCGAGTCTTCAGAGTCTTGGCGTGGTCGTGGCTGTTTAATGGCAAGCAAGTTATTCTGGTTGGCCGGACTGCGTAATGGGTTCGAAACCCCTTCGTTCTCCCTAGTTTCTGTATTCTAGCCCTGACAATGACCTCACTTATATCTCCTCCCTTAGCCCCGCCTTCAGCTGACATTCATTGGTGTTACGTAAGCCACTCAGAGCGGGGAATGGTTCAGAGAGCTGTCACTTTATGTATGTAATGATGTCGTCCACTACACGTGGAATAAACAACAGCTCCAGACGGCGTGCATGAGGCTGGAGCAAATCGGTACAAGGCAGCTGGAAGTGAATTCATGCAATGCTGGTGGTTGTTGGTTCTCAGCCCGAATGTTACCTAAACGGTTACACAAGTGTGTGTGTATCCGCTCCCACAAACACCTGTGACACACCTTACCATCTGCTGCAGTCTTCAAGGAAAAAACGGTGTATAGGGGAATCATTGCATTATTTGACACTTTATTTCTCTATTCACTACCATTCTTAAGAGCTTGTCTGTTTTGCTGTAAAAGTTTTAACATGCTCAAAAAACGATTGTGTGTGAGTGTGTGTGTGTGTGTGTGTGTGTGTGTGTGTGTGTGTGTGTAAACTAAGTATTGTATTTGTTAGTAAATGAGAATTAATGATAATAATAATAGTAATAATTATTATTTTATATTGCAGCAACTGTAGTAGAAGCAGTGTCCAAGCTCCAATTTGATTTTGATGGCATAGAGAAATCCTTGCTAAGTCTCAAGCTCGTCCTAAATGAGTCCAAGACCAAATTCATAATTTTCTCACAATCAAGGAAGCCCCTCTCTCAAGCCCATAGCATTCGCTCCTTCAATGGTACTACTATTGAGCGAGATCCTAGTTATAAATACCTGGGTATTTGGCTAGATGACAGGTCTTTCAAAAACTCATGTACTTGAACTTGCAAAAAAGGTCAAAGTAAAACTGGGTGCACAATAGAATGATTGGTACAGTATAGTATAGTATGTCTTACACTATAAAACAGAAAGCTGATTGTCCAATCAAGAATTATGTCCGTTTTGGACTATGGTGACATTGAATAAATGCATGCTGCCGCCTCAGTTTTAAAACCACTTGGCACTGTCTATCACATTGCCATTCGTTTTATCACTGGAGATCCTCACCATTCTGCACAGTACAAAAATGTGGGGTAGCCCTCAGTGTCTGTTAGTAGCGATAAGCACTGCCTTCTTTTTATTTACAAAGCCCTACTTGGGAAGCTGCCTTTTTACCTTACCTCCCTGTTGAAATTCAAGTCTGCCTGCAGCACCCGGTTACTGAGTCTAATTTCCCTGTAGATACTCTCATTGATTGATATCTGATTTTTGAAAATTGTTGCCCCCTTTTTTTCCCCCTTTAGATGGAATGCTATTCTACAAGCTCTTAAATAAAAAAAAATTGTGACAGTAAATTAATTTAAGAGTTTACTAAATGAGATGGCTGTAGCTCAGTGCTCTTGTTTGTTTTTTTATTTATTATTTTGTTTACCTCTGATTTCTCAGATTTTCCCAATTTTCCCTGAATAAACAATGAATCAAATTGAATTGATATTTATAATCGTTTATAAAAGTATAATAATGGCTGCCCCAAAGACCCGACCTCGGATAAGTGGTTAAGAAGATGAGATGAGGTGAGATAATGGCTATTAAAATAATTCCCTAAAGTGTGAAACCGCAGATGGGTGAGGGTCTGGTTTGGGGCGTGGGTCATAGGCTTACTTCCAGAGAAACGTTTCCCACGTTTTCCCTGTAGCTGTGGATTACCAGATGGCAGAGCACCTATGCCAATGTAATGAAGCAGGGTGAAAGAGAAGGTCTGTCCCATGCCAAGCATGTGTGCAATGTGATGGGCGTTCTGTTCTAGCTACACATGCCTGAACACGGCATACACCCACGTTGTCACGTTGTTTTTAAAAGCATTGAGACACATTCAATGTGAAATGTTATGTTTGCACGTGTTTCAAATGTGCAAGCCTAAATCATTGTGGGGTGCGAAACCCCATAACTAATGGAAGAATCAGAAAATACCGGAACATGTTTCAAAAGCAAGATTTCTAGGCACTGATACCAAGAGTATCAGTGCCTCACACTGGCTTACATTCTCTCATCTACGTTGAAAGTAATTCTAGAACAATTGATCAATTGTTTGTGTGTTTGTCGTACTTTACAATATGAGCTTTGTGATCTTCATAAATAGGCCTGCCCTTTTTGAAAGTGTTTGTCAGCCAACCTTGTGGGAAAACTCAAGCCAATGATTCATTTGATCAAGAATATCATCAGTGGCATAAAATAAAACTTTAATGAAATGTTATTTTGTTAGTGTGTTATATTTGTTGTATAAAGTGACTTTATACAACAGCTCAATTGACGACACACTACATTCAAACAACATGCAAGTTGTGTGCAGGAAGAGCTGCATCCATATCATCCAATTCAAATCACCATGGCAACCATAGAAACGTTGCTGATTAACTATCAAACTAAACGTCATTCATGGACTGAAGATAACGAGAATAAAATACACATTTATTACTAGAAATGTTAAGAAAGCGCATTATAATGTCAAAATTATCTTGAAATATTGACATTTTCACAGAGAATGAGAAATGAATGTCATCCATTTTGGCAGGCAACCTACGTCAGCAAACGTGACATTTTGCTGTTTCTTTGCCGGTCGACAGGGGGCCCTGGACTAGCAAACGGTCATATAGGTTGTTTCGAGTCATATTGAAAAACAACCTAATCTGCCGTTTATGCTGTGTACACACAAGACGATTATTGTTATTTAGAAAATGTGGGAGACCACACACCTAATGATAGTTAGGATACATGTTATTTTTGTGTGTGGAAGTTCTCTCGCGATCAACATCGTGACTTTAGTGTAAAGAATCATGGCGGTCAACGATCAGGAGGAACTAGCTGAGCTAGTTATTTGTTGTCGTTTTCTCTATCGCTCTATCTGCAAGTCAGCGTGGCTCCCAAATGCTATCCTCGTTGGCCAAGGGTTGCCCAAACCTACAGGATAGCAGATCATAAATAAATAGATTGTTAATACTGAACATGTTTAATATTTAGGATCAGAAATACTGAACATGTTTAATACTTGAACTTTCGAATCGGTGAGGGCCAGATCTTTACAAAACACCCTTGACGTACCCCAAACTACATGATCAATCGGGCATAAATATCAGGGGCGGCATTAGCAAGACGTAGAGCGGGTTGGCTGGTTAACCGCAAGGTTGCTGGTTTGATCCCCGGCTCCTCCTAGTGTCTTGGTGTCCCTGAGCAAGATGCCTCACCCTAATTGCTCCTGACGAGCTGGCTGTCGCCCTGCGTGGTTGACTCCGCCGTTGGTGTGTGAATGTGTGCATGAATGGGTGAATGTCAGTCAACACTGTAAAGCGCTTTGGAGAAAAGCGCTGTATAAATGAGGACCATTTACCATTTTAGAACCATCAACAAATCTGGGCTTTGCTGAGCAGAACCGGAAGGGGTAAACGCTGCACAATAGGGCGAGCTCTCCAGTAGTGTGTACCATGCAGGGGGGACATCACGAAAGGCCACACTTTGGTTGGTTATATAATTTCAGCCTACTTACAAACTGGGTTACGAGGAAGAGCAGAAATGATTCATAGTGGCCTACTTTTGTGGCATTGTCATTTTCCACAGTTGTATGATCTTGGACAATGTCCGTTTTACTGCTCCTCAAGTGGCAGCTGATGAAACATTGTAGGTTAACACACTGTCACACACAGGAAATGAGGACAGTGGAGTGCATTCAATTATGGGATGTCATTTTACTGCCAGGTTGCAATTCCCATTTCATCTATTTTCCTAGCAGCAGCCCCTCAGAACAAACAGATGAATGTGCTGATTTGTGATTCAGATTATAGTTCACTGCATTTGGAAATGATAGGAGTTACTAGACATGTATTCATCAAGTAACATAGACCAGGTGAAATAATCACTTACAGTTTTTCTCTATTGTATACACACAAAAAATTGAACTATGCACACAATTCTGAAAACTTCTGAAGCTCATGTATCAACTACAAGACTCCAGACTGCTAAACTCTAAGCACAATGTGTTCAACCAATTCAACCTCAACTGGAAAAACACTTCAATCATGTGTGAGAGCATAAAAGAGGCCTAGGTGAACTCTACTGCGTTGTAGATGAGTTTTCTGGCCTGATCAGGATCCGAGGTGGGATATAGACTGATTTACATGTAGATCTGTTTTACCTCATTTATGTTTCAAATATTTTTGTAGTGGAAAAAAGTCATCATCTTACAAAGCGTCCACTTCGACATATATCCTTTTTTTTTTTTTTAAACAAACAACATATAACATTACATTACAGCAAACAGCAGAGTGAAATTCAGTACTTATGTTGCATCAGCTCTAGAATTTGCCTTCACATCACAGTGCCATATTAACAGTAAAACTATAAGAAAGTTCTCACCCACACACACCCCCCCCGCTCCCCAGGAGTGTTACTAAGTAATACAAGCGGCCTACAGTGAGTTACAGAAGTGAATTATTTCAGCTCTGAAGATAGGAGACCAATGGGTGCCAAATCTCAACAAACTCTCCAAGTTTGTTTTTAAGAAGAAAACAAATTCTTTCTAAATGCAGAGTTTCCGTCAAGTCAGTTATCCAGAGTTTAACAGTTGGTGCTTCTTTCTTTTTCCAGAACAGTAAGATTCGTTTTTAGCTGTGACAAGATTTTACCTCATTTATATTCTTATTTTTATTTTTGCAGTTAGTTCAGCTGAGCATTTTTACTGTATTACAGTAACAAATAAATAATTGCTTTGCTACCTATTTGTACTTAATCATTACATCCCCCCACATTTTTATACTGTAATTATTTTTCAGTTTACTTATCAGTGTAATAATTACTGTACTGTGAGTTTTGCCAAAATAGATAACATTAGTGTATTCTCAGAACGAGATTTTCAGATGTTGCAGTATCAACTATAGGTGTACAGTATGACTCTGGGAAGCTGGGATTGTGAGTTGAGCCCAGTGGAGCTCATTTGATAGATAAATGTGCATTGTATCCTATTCTGATATGATTGTGTCAATGCAATATTTGTATGATATAACAGTCTTATGTACCACCCAACTTTAAGAAAGGAAGCTATTTCTAAACAGTTATATGTAACATATGTATATGTATAATATGTAACATGGCCTAATGAAGCCAAAATATGATGTAAACAGTATTTTGATGGAAGTTTTCTGAAACTATAGCTCAATTTCTCAAAACTCTAAACACAAACCTGAAAAGCTCCAGCTGTTTTGTCAAAACTAGTCAAATTCTTAAAAAAACTGTTTCCACTAAAACAATAAACACAGCTATCATATGAATATCTCTTAGAGAGCATCAATTAAACACTGGTGTGATAAATGTCAAACTTCCATCAAAATACTGTTTGCATATGTTGTGGCCTTGTGAGGTGAACATGCAAATGCATAATTCTACTGATGAAGCATTCATATAGTGTATTCCATTCATACTATGCTGTTTTCCATTCTGCACCAGTGCTCAATGGGTGCTTAGAAATATCGACTCATATGATTTATGTGTTTGTCATTTGAAAAGAAAATACAAGTTAGTTAGTTAGTTAACACTGTTTTGAGGGCAAGGTGTAGGATTTTGCATTTTTTGTGTAAGTTTTGAGATTTGTGTGTAGAGTTTTGAGAAAGTGAGGAAGTCTATCAGGAAATGTGTTTAAGCAATTGTGAAAAACTGTAATAGGTTGCAATTGTATGGTACACACAGCATAAAGACTGTTGCCATATTGTACAATACTGTAAATATATCATATAAATATTGCTTTGACACAATCGTATCAAAATAGGATAAAATGCATATTTGTCTATCCAATGAGCACCAATGGGCTAAACTCACAATCCCAGCTTACCAGAGTCATACTATACACCTATAGTTGGTGAGGCAACATTGTTGGAGCTCTGAGAATACACCAATGTTACCTAATGTGGCAAAACTCACAATACAGTATATGCACTGAGAAGCAAAATGAAAAACACTACAGTAAGAAAATGTGCTTTAGGGGGATGTAATGATGAAATCAGTGCACAAGTTCAAAAAGCTAACAAAGCAAATATTTATTTGTTACTGTAATAAAAATAAAATATAAGAATATAAATGCGGTGAAACAGATGTACATGTAAATCAGTCTGTATCCCCCCTCCGATCCTGATCAGGCCAGAGGAGCTCACCTACAACACAGTAGAGCTCACCTAGGCCTCTTTTATGCTCTCACACATGATTTAAGTGTTTTGCCAGTTGAGTTTGAACAGGTGAGAAGTGAGAAGAATTGGTAATTGCGTGTGGCGTTTTGAAGGCCAGTGTTTTCCAGGTGAACCAAGTGTGCTAAATGATGACATTTGTGCTTAGAGTTTTGCAAATATGTGATTTTGAATTTCTATATGCGTGAAAACAGTGGAATTATGCTTCGAGTTAGGCAGTCTGGAGTCTTGTAGTTGATACATGAGCATAAAGTTTTCAGAATTGTGTGTATAGTTCCATTTTTTGTGTGTATACAATAGAGAAAAACTGTAATTGATGCTCTCTGAGAAATATTCGATAGCTGTGTTTATCCTTTTGGTGGTTTTGAGAAAAGAGGACAAGGTTTTGAGCTATTTTTTTCATTTTGAAAGCGATTTGTGTCGTTTTGACAAAATGGTTAACTCTTTACAGATTTGTGTTTAGAGTTTTGAGAAATTTAGTTTCAGAACTTTACTAAAAAATATTGCATAGCTAGATCACATAGCTCTGCATGTTTCTATCGCCTGGCTCTATTACATACTGTACATGACTCCATCTCATGGCCCAATTAGCGGTCGTCACTATAGTGTGGATCGGAAGTGATTCAGACCTTCCGTCTATGTGTTGGCAGCGTTAAGAGGAATCATTATTGACTGTACAGAAGGGGGTGAAATCCTGTATCTTATCTTAGAGCTGAGGCAACTGTTCCTCGTTTCTATTCTGGGTCTTGTTCAGACAGCTCAGTGCGTGGGATCCCTTTTTGAAGTCCCTGTGACCAACGCTACAGAACGGTGATCGTCATCGTCAGTGACGCCGAAGTGGGTGCGATATCACTCCAATATGCATCGCCACGAGTTAAGGAATTCTGACGCTGCATGTCGCATATTGCGTTTCTTCTCTGCGGTGATGTTATTATCTCTTGACCACATCGTCTGATCGAAGTTGTGAGCTCCTGACCCTGATCTGTCTAAAATGTAGGAAAATGAAAAAATCAATCATACATTCGTCTATTTAGACCACGGTGTTCTGTTCTTTTCTGTATTTATTTCAGAAAGCCTAAAGTATCCTTCATGAAAAGACGTGAAGGTTTTTTGGTGAATGCAGGTAAGGATTAAGGTCCCAGATGACATAGACCTTTATTGAGTGATGATCAAGTTCGTTACTTGGACCTGTGCAGCTGGAGCTTTAGAGAACGTATATTTATAATTATTAGGGTGAATGCTGAAAGCATTCACACTATTGTTATTCAAATCTTTATTATTATTATTAATATTATTATTATTCTTACTTCTTCCCTTTTTCGCTCTTCAACTACTTCTTCATACTTCATAACATTCAAACAATTCATATATCAAAACGTGCGGCTTCTTCAGGAGATTCCGGCTTGTATTCAACTTTTTTATATCATTCATACTTTTCAAAATATTCAAACTTTATTGAACATTTTTTCCCATAGGAATACATTGAAACGGTCTTCAAACTGTTCAAATCTTCTCCTTCTTTGAACTTCAACTGCTTCAACATACTTTGACCTACAGACTTCATTCAACTTTTAAAACGTTCACAAAACTTTCAAGTATTCATGGTACATTCAACTTTTTCACATCTTCTACCATTATTGATCAGTACCCTTCAACTGTTCATGATCATTTTTTGACAAATTCAAATTTAACATGCAAGTCAATGGCACGGAATTTTCAGAGCTAGAGTGCTGATGACATCAGCTAGAGTGACAGAGAGTCTAAAAATCCTCTGACACTTTGCTCTCTAACCTGTCGGCACGGCCACAACTGTCACTCTACAGAAATAATTTATAGATAGAAACGTAGGTAAATC
>JAOPUD010000154.1:4605457-4616336 GCA_027122715.1 Trisopterus minutus | reverse complement strand
GTGTGGTCAGAATTGGGTAAATGTGACACATTCACCCATTTCCATTCCCCGAAGAGCAGCGGCAGAGACCGATGTGATCGACACGGCCCTATCCAGAACGGGGGGGGGGGGCACCTGAAGAGCTGCTCCATGGGGATGCCTCCCTCCTGCAGCATGGGGACGATTTGCTCCGCCAGGTACAGCCAGATGTGAGGGATGTCTATGGCCATGTCCTCTGCCATCTCCAGGGTCTCCTGGAGCCTGTGACAAAGAAACGGGACGAATCAGGTCAAACCGCAGCCCAGCCTACTCATTCACTCCCGTTCCCACGGGTGTGGAGGGGCCGGTGGCGGCGGCGGTGTACACCCACCCTTTGTAGTACTGCGCTGGGGGCAGTGTTCCAGCCTTGATGAGCTGGTGCATCAGTTGGCCCAGGTGAGCCCTGGCCGCGGGGGTACGCTCCAGCGTCGACTCCACGCCGTTCCGGACGAACACAAACAACAGCGAGGCACTGTTCATCTCGGACACGCACTGCAGCGCCTCCTACAGGTTTGGGGGAGCAGAACCAAAGAAAGACGTTAGCCCCAACCATGTGGTGTTTTATAAAGGTAGAGTAGGTGTGGGGCAGAGCCAGGCGTGCACCTTCAAGTCGTTTATCTGGATGTACTCCTCGATGATGGCGGTGGACTTCTTCTCCATCTCCTCCTCGCTCAAGGCCGGTTTGGAGACGGCGGGGGGAGGAGTGGCGGTTCGCTCGGGCTTCACTGTGGGAGGAAGAAAACAGGTCAAACGCCACAAAAGGGAACCATCCATCAATGTCCATGCCTCTGAGTAGGTACACCAAAAGATAATTAAAACATTTTCAACCCGTCGCCAAAATGCGATAGTCAATAAAAAAAAAGTTTCTTACATTTATCAGACGCACAAAAAGTACATTTATCAGAAGAGAAACAACAATACATCACTATCGGTACAGTAAGGTATTCACAGAAACAACATACCCTGAAAAAATGCGACTGTGTTAACCTTTAACTATGAGCCCAGGGCTGTAACTGTCCTGGCCTCTGCATAACCCAGGAGCAATAATAGCACTCTCTACCTGCAGGCTCCTTGCTGGCGGCTCGGTCCCTTCTGACCCTGTCGTCGGTCATGCTGGACACGCGGCGCACGGGCTCCGTGGGCCCCCGGCCGTCACCCCCGCGCTCCTGCGATTCGCGGCTGAAGCTGCGCTTGGTGATCGGCGGTCGGCCGCCACCGTCTCGTCCCTCCCGTCGATCGAAGCGGTCAAAGCCCCGGTCGTTTCTGTCCCTCTCCCCGCCGCGGTCGCGGCTGGAGCTTGACCTGAGGAACACAAACACGCAGGGTTCATTTATTTATTTGACAGGGACAATGCATTGCTCATTAGCAATACCAGAGTTAGCTATTAGCCTATTTACATCTGTAGTCCCTGGTCACGAAACAGGCCAACATCTCTGTCATAAGGGAAACCCAACACTGAAGTAGGTAGTGGTGGCATGGTCCACACAGGGCGACAGGGAGCGTACCAAAGACGGGACTCTGAATAACACGAGGAATAAAAGCCGAAGAAGACCGAGCTCACCTTTGAGGAACTCTGCGGTCGGCGTCCCCTGACGGCGGGCCAGACTGCTGCAGGGCCGAGAAGCGGTTCAAAGTGCTGGTGGCCGGGCGACCGGACTCTGGCAAACGTAACGGAACAGCACAGACCGCTTAAAATCACATTCTCTAACCCTCTTCTTCAAAGCATGTCAAGTCCTGACGGATGAGCGTTTTGTTCTTACCCGGCTCTGTCCCTGCGCCAGGAGGTTTCGACCCGGTCCCTCCACTGCTGCCCTTGGTCCAGTTACCGAAACCCCTGCCCCCTGGGGCCAACCGCTGGTCGTCAACGTCCTGAGCACCGGGCTACAGAACAGAAGCACAACGATGCGGTCACACAACGCTTGGGTAACGGTTCGGGCAGTATTGGGTCAGTGAAGCTTAACCTCCGACAGTCGAGGTTAGCAAACGTACCTTGTTGATGATCTTGCTGAAGCGGGTCGTGTCGATGGGTCTGTTGCTCTTGGTGATGGGCACCGTGTTCCAGCCCTCGTCCTGGGGCTGACT
Organism: Trisopterus minutus; assembly: GCA_027122715.1. NCBI lineage: Eukaryota > Metazoa > Chordata > Actinopteri > Gadiformes > Gadidae > Trisopterus > Trisopterus minutus. Next base: position 4,614,236 of record JAOPUD010000154.1, on the reverse strand, counting down.
CCCACGGCCGCCTCCCTGTGCATGGTGCCCTCGGCCTCCCATGTTGCCTCCTCCCATCCGGCCGCCGCCGCCTCCTCCTCCACCACCTCCACCACCTCCTCCGTCCTTCTTGGACAGCATCTGCTGCTGGACCTTGATCTGCTCCCTCTGCTCCTCTGCTTCAGCATCCTTGTGGATCTGCTCGATGGTTTTGGGGCCCTGCTCCCCTCTGCGAGGCACCCACTTACACTGCACACAGGAGGATGGTTTGAATGGTAATTACGGTCTGGGCGAGCGCTCTCAATGCAAACACAACCCACCTAAGATCCAATCAAGTCACACGACTCTAAAGGGGTGCTTTACTAACTAAAAAGGCGGTTTGTACATCGCACAAAGTGTCAATGAAATCGCACCATGCCTATTAACAGGCTACTATTGCTATTTAAACCCATGGAAAGAAAAGCGTCAATACCCTTCGGAGGTCAATGACGTCCAGCAGCATGAAGCGGATTCTGGAGGAGGTCTTTCGCTCCTTGACGATTTTGTCCAACTGGGCGAAGTACTGCTCCATGCGGGGCTAGGGGGACAGAGAGACGTCAATGGCTGGACCATAGCCAGGAACTGTGCTATGGCCTTTCGACGGCCATGCAGATTGAGTCGAATGAAGTTGCATGTTACCTTAGCCTTCTCAAAGTCCAGGTCTTTGCCGATGGTGGCGAGTAGCCTGCAGAGGCACTCCAGGGACTCTTCGTCATGATTCTTCAGCAGCTTCACGACACAGTCGTGCATAATGGCCTCGGTGAGCATCTTCAGCTTGAACAGCTCACCAATGAACTTGATGTTTCCCAGTGATCGCCGGCGGGCCTTGTCTTTGGATTCCTGCAGCTCCACCTTCAGGCGGTCACGCTCCTCGTCCTGGCGACAGATTCAAACACAAGTCAGGGTGTGCGGAATAAGGTACGGACTACACTGAACCGGAACAGGACCACGACTGTCAAAAGACTGTCCTGCCAGTGAGACCGACGTTGGGTTTCCTTACGTCTTTAGATGCCTCCAACTCTTTCTGCTTCTTCTCAAAGATCACGTCGTCGTCTTGGTCCTTTTCAAACTCCTTTTGGCAGCGGTTGAGAAGGAGCTTTCTGAAGTTGACAGTGGCCTCTGGATTATCTGTGGTGGGGACCTTGAGCTGAGGAGGACACAAGAACGCAATGTCAACCTACTGAAGGGAACTCGCGTGTATTATACACACACCAATATGGCCGTCCTCAGCGGATCAAAAACCCTCCCAAAAAGAAGGTGCAGGACTCACCCCCATAAGGCACCGGCACATGTTGGCGTAGGCCACAGAGAAGTTGGGCTCCGAGATGGCCTTCTCGAAGATGAGGTCGATGACTCCCTTCAGCCTGGCCTCAGTGTCGATTGACATGTCCGTCACCTGCTTCATCAGTGCCTGGAACATCTGCGGCGTCAGCTTGTTGAGCACGCTGCGCACTCGCTTGAACAGCTCCTGGGTCTTGATCTCCTCGGGGTCGTCCTCCTCAACGCCGTCCTCCTCGCCGCGGCCGCGGCTGGCCTTCTTCACGCCCGGCTTCCAGGCCTTCTCTGCCTTGTTGAGCTGCACCTCGTTGTTGAGGGACATGCTGGTGATGATGATCTTCCTGGGCTCCTTCCTCTGGCCCTGCTGGGAGCGCCGCGGGCCGGGAGGCTGGGGGAAGACGACAGAGTCAAACACGGCTGTAGAGATCTTAAAAGGATTGAAGGAACTCTATGCCTTTTGCAGTGTTCATCTATTGGCTTGTTGAAAAGGGCAGATTGAACTTCCAGATTGGGCTTCCCTTCCCTCTTACCGGGCCTCGTGGTCCGGGTCCTGGTCCTCCCGTCGACTGCCTACCAAGGTTACCCATGTATGCGGGGGTAAAGTCGGGTCCAACGTTCATCACACGGGCCGGGTCAGCAGGCCGCATTGGTGTCGCATTGGCCTACAATAATGCAAACAATTAGCTCCACAAACCAATCCACCAAACCCGATGAACACAGTACAGTACTGTATGACATTTTGCCTTTTCGTTTTTGAGGAAAATGTGACATACTTTATCCAGGATGACTTCGTTGATGAGAGGCAGGCCTACAGGTTTGTGCATGCTGGCAGTGATGAACTGGCAGCGGAGCAGGAAATCCCTGTCGTACTGCTTCTTGTCCTCTGGGTTGATAGGCTTCCAGTTCTCTGCAGAGATGAGCCCAGTGCATCAAAGTTAGTTTCGCATTGAAGACCTATGGGGACAACCCCCCACACACACTGACTCACACTCTCTCAAACCCCACCTTCTTTGTACTGGTACTTCTGCTCAGCTGGCTCAGATTTGGGCGCAACTGGCTTCGGATTCTGCTTGTCCTCCTTCTCCTCCCAGGTCTCATCTACAGCCTCTGAGGCAGGCTTCTCAGGAGCAGCAGCAGCAGCCGCCTCCACCACCGCGGTTGGCTCAGCCTGAGCTGATGAGGGCTCAGGTGCCGGTGTGGCTGCCTGTTCCTGAGGGTATAGAGTGATATTGGTGTTAAAAAGGGCAAAGTGGTAATTTCCCTCCATTTCATTGTAAGGATAATGTAGATTGTAGACCTCTTAAGAGCCATTATAAGAAGGCAATCGAGTAGTAGATGCCCGACACAATACTGTTCATTAGTCCGAATCAGGGCTCTTGAATATGCTACGATGCAAACAGAAACATACCTCTTTGAAGGCATCCAGGAGGTCCCCAGTGGCCTTTTTGTTTAGCTCCTTCATGTTCCTCTTCTTCTTTGGCACAGACATGGCAGCTTTCAAAACAACAAGATGATTATGTTAAACTAGAGGATAGACGACTACTTCAGAACGTAAGTCTGCTAACTCTGGCCAAGCCGTACCTTGCATAGTGGATTCCTTGGTGAGGAGAGTGGCAGAGGCTTCCTCTGTATTTTCCGTCGTCGACACCTCATCATCATCCTCCTCCTCTTCCTCCTCCTCCGGCACAACCTCCTTCTCCTGGGCAGGGTCTGCCAGAGGAGCTTCCAGAGGTTGACTGCTCACAGGCTTTGCGAGTGGCGTGGCGACTTCAGGAGTCCGGTCCTCAGGGGCCTCGTCAGCTTCCTGGGCGAGGCCGTTGGAAAGAGGCGTCTCCGCTTGGGGAGCGGGCGCAGGCTCTGGGGCAGTAGGCGGCTCGCTGGGGGGGGCCACCGTCTCATCCGCAGAGGCCTGAGGCTCCACCGCCGGCTCGGGGGCCGTTTTCACCGGGGGAAGGACAGTCGCCGACTTCACTGTTGGGAGGGCGCTCGCAGCCTTCACCGAGGGGAGGGCGCTCGCAGCCTTCACCACGGGGGCGCTCGCAGCCTTCACCGTGGGGGCGCTCGCAGCCTTCACCGTGGGGGCGCTCGCAGCCTTCACCACGGGGGCGCTCGCAGCCTTCACCACGGGGGCGCTCGCAGCCTTGACAACAGTCGCGCTGGAAGGGGTCACCGCCGCCGGGGGCTCTGCAGCAGGCTCCTTCTTCAGCTTGGCAACGGTCGACTTCTCAGGTTCGGACTTCTTCACCACCTCAGGTTTCTTCTCCTCCTCCTCCTCCTGTTCCTCCTTCGCTGGTGTCTTCTCGACGGCTGGAGGAGCGACGGACTTGGCCTCTGCTCGATCCGAGCCGAGTTTGGCTGCCGACGCGGCCGGCGGGAGAACCGGGGCGTCGACCGTGTCGCTGACCTCGACCTCTGGTTCGGGTTCTGCCGCAGGCGGGGGGGACGGTGGAGGCTGCACAGTGGGAGCGGGTGGCTGCTGCTGCTGCTGCTCCTCTAACAATGGAGCGGGAGCCTCTACTGCGGCGGCCACCGCTGCCTTTGTGGGGGGTTCGGCGGGCACGAGCTCCGGGGTCTCCGTCTCTTGGGGGACCTCTGGGACGGGGCTGGCGGAGGCCGGAGGTGGGCTTTCAACGCCAGCAGCAGGTTCCGTACTTTCATCTGGACGGGAGACCAAACACAGGGGACCCAATTGGAGGAGGGAGGGGTATTTTCAACATATCGCTAGCCTGATGGCATAAATGCCGAAGACATATTTCGAGCAAATTGTTAACCTTCGGCCAAATTGTTAAACTTAACTCTCCTCACGCTGCAGATACACTGTGCCTCATTGGCTATATCCTGAGCCAATCAGAGTGCTTTTTACAGTCATCTATTTGACTAAGGAACCGTTGAACCGTAAATATTACTGAGGCAATTATGCTATGAGGCTAACGATATACAATAATAAAGTATGCAATTTTTTTTCGCATATTAAAATGGTCACAAAACGCCGAGTGACTCACCAGTTCCTGAAGCAGTAGTCTGTGTAGCGTCACCATTCTGGACAGGACTGTCTGATGAGGCCTAAAAATAAAGAGATACACATTCAGCAAAATAATGCTAGCAAAGGAAATTCATTCTAAAGGAACCCTTAAAATGGCGTGTTTTTAGTACAAAGCAATCATAATAAAATGGTCGTGCCATCTGACTTAGTTTCACATAAAAATACTTCCCCTTACTATACCCTTATTAAGGGAAGGAAAGAGGATGCTATGGAAGGGTGAGAAATACAAAACAAAATACAGAGCTTTCTTCACATCGGTGTGATATAGTACAGTGAATCCCAACATCTCTGATGATGACGGAGGCAGGGATAACATAATATAAGGACATCCACTATAAATCGGCTGCTACATGTTAGACAACATTACAATGCTGCTGACTTGGCACAGTAGACACCAAGCATTTCTGTTCAAATGACTTGTTGTAACCATGTTCCCACACACTGGATTATGATCACAATGTGAAACCAACCAGTCTGGCACATAAAACCACTGAACATGGCACTGTAAATTTACAATAAGTGCTTACATCATTTTGTACGTCCAGGCACTTTATAATAGTAATTAACATTGTGCAGCATCTTTTCCAACGATCTTGTGTACGGGGAATGGGTTAACCTTGCAATTTTAAATACTAAACTTGTATCTATGAATATATTTACTGTACCGACAGCAATATAGTTTTTCTTCTGACAAATGTACTTATTGTAAGTCACTTTGGATTAAAGTGTCCTTTCATTAATTAATGAATTAATGCCCTAAAATGTAAATGCAACATGAAGGATCTTTCAAACACAACCGATACCGGTCTACTATTAGCCCTGGTTCCTTGTCATACTTGGCTGTAATCCACTAACCCTTTACCTGTGGTGGCGTTGGCGTGGAGGTGGCCCTTCCACCTGACATGATCTCTTCCGTGATGTCCTTCCCGCCCTGGTTAGGGTCTCGTATTGTGATCTGAGGAGATGAAAGAGCAAAAGAAAAGGTAGGACTTGGACTGAACACCTATCCACTGTAGACCAATGTGAAACTACACAGCTCTCCTTTCACTGCCAGCCTAGTGGTCCGATAGACAAACTCAATGTGACTGGCATTTTTGAGGCAAAAGAGAACGTTCCACATTGAGAGGACAAAGGGTTCTGTCCATTCAATCGTTTTGACCTCAGCCGGGAGGCGACATCCGCTCCCCTTTTGGTCGTGATGACCTACCGGTTTGCGTTCCCTCTTAGGTGGGCCTTGTGGCTGGGCTGGAGGTTGCTGAGGAGGCGGGGCTTGTTGCGGTTGCTGGGCAGGACTGATTATGACCGGCGCAGTCTGGACACTCTGAGTGAACTGAGGCTGGGCTGGATAGTACGCTCCAGCTGAAAGTTGAAGAGGAAAAAAACTGCAACGTCTGATTGTGAACCTCAAAATAATCAATTCATAAAGTTTAAACAGTGGCCAGATGGCATAAAAGGTCATACATAAAGTCCTTTTATGATAATTTGGTGATGAACAGGTTATTGTCAGTGCTTTTCCAAAATGGCAGTTTGTCTGAACCTCTTATTTGCTGGGAAACTGCCAATCTTGCACCAAATAAAATAAGATGGCAGTCACAAAATTACCATCTGCCCAAAGGCTGGAAATGCAGATACTGAACAACTAGAAAAGGACGAGTTATAAACCTGCAATAGGTCTACAAAGTAGGGCTGGACATTATTTGGACGCTCATTTTCACTATTCAAGAACCAAACAGTTTGCTGATAAATTCAAATATTGTATGTTCGGCTATGTACGGATTAAACCCTAAAAATACAAATATTGCAAAACAGACGCTCAGAATAGAACAGAACTACACAAACTGAAACTATAGGTACTAAAACGTCCAATCCCTGCCAAGCCCTACTACAAACGCAATGCATCAGCAGGCAAACCCAAATCAATAGACCAAATTCCCCAGGCATTGATCAAAAGGTGCCATCGAAAGGCCAGCGCCGCCACGGAACTTTTGCAACTGAAGCAAGCTGACCCAAAGCACAATTACACACAAAACACGCGCACACAAAACACGCGCACTACTCACCGGGGTAGCGCTGGGGGGCGAGAGCAGTGCCATGGAGAGAGAGACGACCGTTCTCACGCCCGCCGCCTCTCCCCCCACCACCCCGCCTCTCCCGCGCAGCATGAGAGGGCTCTGAACCAACGTGGCATAGGGGAGCAAAGGGTGCAAGGGGCGGGGGGCGGGAGAAGGGAGGCGAGAGAGAGCGAGAGAGAGAGGAGAGAAGGGCAGGAAGAGACAGATGCAGAATGAGTTAATGAGAGGAAAACCAGAGGAAGCAGGGTGTTACGGCTGTGACTCGGCGAGACTGCAGAGTGAGAGAACACAGACTGAGAAGCAAAGTCAAGCCAGACCTCAGTACAACCAACCAGAGAGGCATGACATACACAAGCCTGCCAGGCAAAGCCACGCATGTACACCGCCAACGCACCCGTATGGGCCAGAAACAGGGGTGTTCAACTGCATTGATCGCCTAGATCTTTTTTTGGGGGGGGGAGAGGGAGGGGGGAATGGGTGGGTGTTCCAGGGCTGTGGTTGTGCGTGGCAGGTGTTTGTCCAGAGCAGAGATGCTTACCAAAAGCTGGGTATTCAGCTGGGCTAGTCCCAGGGAAGAAGCCTGCAGTGCCGGCTGCCACAGGGTACTGCTGAGTAGGAGCCATGTATTGCGGACGATACTGCAAAAAGAAATATGAAAACGTCAACGTCAGAGGTTCCCAGAGTTAGCAACGGCTTATAATGTCCTCTACAGAGGAACACTTCCATTGTTGTATTCTCAGAACCTTTGGGTTTTTATTCACACTTGATGCCATATTCGAACATCTGTGTCGCTCAGACACTCAGGTGTGTTTTGGTCTGACTGCAGACGGCAACGGAGGCAGAACGGGCAGAACTCATCTCAATCATCTTAAATGTTGCGGCAGCGATGCATCATATATTCCGATGCATCCACAACATCTGCATCGATTGATGAAAGATTGGAGCAGGAGAACGACAAAGAAAAAAGGCGTCCTGAACGACCCTAACTCTTTTTTTGCTTAATTTCACATCTAACAAACACTGGGACAAATGTAGTTGATTTCTGTGTTTAACTGAGAAAACAGGGCGTGGAAGGTGCGGGACCCTATAATGTTCAGCTAACTGTTACAATAACAAGAATGAATGGCAGTGTGTGTCAATTACTCAGTTTAGTGAAGTAATGAACGAGTCCGGTTGTGTCTGTGCAAACGTGTACTGTAAAGTTAGTGAAACTAAGAATAAAGTACCCAGCCTGTCTATCGGCAGCCGCTTCATTGCGACCATATTACGACATGTAAGCAGACCCACTGCCAGTCAAAGGGAAGGGTGTTACCCCAAGAGAACATCCACCCTGGAGGGAACGTCTCACCTGTGCTCCTTGACTATGGTCTGGGAGCTGACAGCAGGAAAGGCGTAACATAATAATAATTAAAAAATCTATATACATGTGCGGTTGTGAACTCATGTATTGTAATTGATTGTATGATGTATATACTTTTAGGGTTACGATAAGACCTATCATTCAACGTTATAGTGGGAGCAGGGCACTGAAATTATATAGGCTCTGTTATCAGAGCTATTCGTCATGATATCAGACTTAGCAGAATGACGTAATAATTACCGTTATCGGCCCGATAATTATCGTGCACTTACGTCCTACTTTCCATGCAAAATCTATTTTATATGGAAAGTAGGGGTGGACGATAATTATCGGGTCAATAACAGAAATGATAACGTCTTATCGCTGATAAGTCAGATGGGTAGGACTTATCACATCAAGACGAAACATGTGTCGTCTTAATGTGTCACAGTGGTGAAACCATCTGCGGTACATGTAGCAGGTATGTCCTAAGGCTTTGTGAGGGATGAACTACACATGTACAGCTAACATGCATGAACTAACCTGTCCAGGGGGGATGAAATAGCCCTGCGGGGACCCAGCGAAAGAGATCTGCTGCTGGGGAATCATCATCATCTGTGAGCCGGCAGGGTAAACATGAGTGGGTCCCACTGGCCGCGGGCCACTGCTGGTCTGGACCCTGGGAGCACTGGTGGGCATTGTCGGCCGGTTTGGATAATAAGGCTGGTGGACACACAGGGAGGGTGGCACAATAAACAAATAGGGAGCAGGCACACCGCGTTTGCAGTTCACATTGTAAGCAGCCTACGTGGTAACCACACTTGGCCATGTGAAGTAAGGTGGTTGATTTGCGTGTGTGATGGCAGACACTCACTAGCTCACCCCAGAGCAGAAAGCACAGCCCCTAGAGCAACTGCCGACGTGAGCAGTGGTCGGGTTGCACTAAGTCTAGAATGTATTGAATTTCATTCCTCCTAACTCTACTGAGGCTAGTTAAATGTAGGAGGGGGGGGGGGGGGGGGTAGGGGG
>JAOPUD010000154.1:4554714-4565858 GCA_027122715.1 Trisopterus minutus | reverse complement strand
CCCCACACCCATTCTAACAAGCTTGCGTATGTTTATTAATATGTTTATTAATACATCATTATTTATGATCAGGCATTATTTAGTGGAAGAACTACAAGAAAAGCCCACCCCCTTTTTCGTAATGATAAATTTCCTCCTTCTTGCAGTTGCCCTGATCAAGTTCCCATGACACATGTAATGACTTAAACTTTAAAGGATGCATGGAAGTACAGTTTTAATTCTACTCAGATTTTAAACCTTTCCCATTGCGTTGTCATACCCAGAATTCTTGTAGTTCAGTCAGGTGGCTGATATTTTCTATTTTCTTTACTCGATTGGCCGCGATATCCAAAGTCGTTAACTTTTTCTGTGGAAGAGACAATAAATGAAAAAAAACGAGAAAACATCCACGACACAAGGTATTGTATTACTTGCAAGCTGATGGTTGGACTGGGTAGGACTTTGGCCACTGGCATTCGTATGACTCACATTGTTCTCCAGCCCCTCGATGAGCTCAATGCCATTGTGGCTCAGATAAAGCTCCCTCAAGTTGCAGAGGCCTTGCAGACCCTCCATCTTAGTGATGCGATTACTCTGGTGGCATAAACAATAAAACGCAATCTATTCAAATGTCTGTGAATGTTTAAATATAATGTACATTATACCATTTGTCAAACCTACATAAACAACAGAAAGAATGTGTGCACCTGAATGCTGAGAACTGTGAGATTATGCAAGCCCTCCAGGTGCTGTAGCTGTGTGATCTTATTGGTTCCCAGGAACAGGCTCTGCAGAGAGGACAGGCTGTCCAGGTTTTCGATCATCTGCGCAGGCAACAACATGACAACAGACACTTAGACAGTGTATACTCTCTAAATATTATCCTTATATGGAAATGATGATAACCTGTGACCCCCCCCCCCAAGTGGTTTACAATTCGCCCATTTATACAGAAATTCACACACTGACCCCAGAGTAAACCATGCAAGGAAAAAGCCAGCTCGCCAGGAGCAGTTAAGGTAAGGTGTCTTGTAGGAACGATTAGTCAATTAACAAGTAGACAGTTTTGCTATTATTTGATATCAGTTGCTACTTCTCCTGGCTCCTCAGATTGTGAAACGTTGTGTTGATCAGTATTGACCTAGCCAGTGATTTTTTTGTCTGTATCAAACATATGTCTGACAGTGTCAGTGTCACCAATAGCAAATGGCGACATGTACACTCAATACTGCTCTTCACAAAGGTTGATTTGCAACATAAGTTCCACAATGGCCTTCTTAAACTCAACCCCATGGTTACAATTGAACATGTTCATGGAGTTCTGTCAAAAAACTGTCACGATACATCTTTCGATTGCCATTCAATAACTTAATTGAATAAAGTGGGACAATTCATTATGGAGCACAACCTGCCTAGGGGCCGATCTTACCCGGATCCGGTTGGAGCCCAGCTCCAGCATCTCCAGGCTCGTTAAGTGGTTCAGGTTGGCGATGGAGCTTATTTTGTTGTGAAGCAGGAACAGCTTCTTTATTCTGGTCAGCCGCTCCAGGCCCTCAATCTTCCTCAAAATGTTAAAGGAAACGTCAAGCTGCCTAATATAAAAGGGAAAAACAAGACAGCCATTGGTCCAAATAGTGCACAGAACCGGATATTTCTGCTGTACAATGCAGCCCGAGTGAATAGGCTATGGAGGAATTTGTGGAGGATCGAGGCAGTGAGGCAGTACTGAATACTGTTCCATTCAAACTCACTCTAGTTCAGTGAGATTCTGGAGGTTCTCCAGCTTGCGTATCTGATTGTCGTAGACGTCCAATTCCTGCAGTGACCTTAAGCCGTCTAGATTTTCTATCTTTTTGATGAGATTCTGGCGTAGGGAGAGGGTCTGGATAGTAGAGGAACACAAGAAAAAGTATAACTATTCACCTTTACAGTCCTTAATATTAAACATCTTATCAAAAATAGGTAAAAGCACACATATTAATGGATAATATGATCACATGACTACAATATTAACAAACTTAAATAGTTACAGATCTGATTAAACCACTTACTTTAGCCTTCTGTAACACTTCCAATCCTTCGATCTTCCCAATGCGACAGTGAACCAGATCAACATCCTTTAAAAAGACAATAAGCCACGATTATTCATGGATGATTATTTACAAATGAACAATGAAACTAACAAATATCAAAAATGTCTTACTTCTTCATCAGGGTCCAGGGTTATCGTCTCCATATCAACTGGGGACTCCTCTTCAAATTAAACAAAAAACATGATAACATGTAGGTTTTACTCACACTTTACATATCAAATTAAATGGCATAAATTTTTGCAATGATTATGTAGACCTATGGTGCTGTTTAAACAAAAACAATTACTTGAGGTAGATGGCTGAGTGGTGTCCTGCTCGCCATTGATGCTCCTCCTCCGAGTTTCTTCATCTCCTGACTCTTCAGACTCGCCACGCCGATCCACTAGAGATTAAACCGGGAAAGATGTTCAGAGCTGTGCTTTATAACATTGACACATGCAGTGACTACAACAATAATGACGCAGCGATTAAAGTGAAAAATATGCTCGCTGCAGGCCTTAAGTTGCCAACACACTCCATACACACAAGTCACACACAACTTGAAAGGTTCATATTATATTTAAAACCTCTTGACATTACATGTTTAACGGAACAGCAACCTTAATCTATGGTTGTCCTACGTCTTAAATCGCGAATCTAAATAAACAAAAGATGATCCTGGTAGCGAATGTAAGCAAATCATGGGAGATATCCATGCTAGCTCGCAAGCTAAGCTACGATAGCCATACTACCATTTATAATTAAAATAAGTAACTAAGTAAGTTAATTTCAAAATATAGGATGATAGCCCTTATAGAATACACGTATGAGCAAATGACACACATCGAAAAGCCGGTGTAACGTTTGCTGTCAGGTATGGTGAGGAAGCCCATGGAAGAACAACACCAGGCAGTCTTGTTGTTGATGCCAGCCTCACGTCCAGGAGGATGCTTTTACATCCATTAAACGCACACATCCACACCGCATTCACTGTGATCACACATCATTAAAGAGACGGGGTGCCTGTCGAGCGATGAATCATCACGCAAACACAACACGGGGAGAAATCAGATGATAAACATGGATTTACCTTCCATTTCTTGAGGCTCTCCAGTAGACAGGGAAGCCATGTTTCGTGTAGACCCGCCTTCGACCGCCGCTCAGCCAATCAGAGGACTGCCATGTTTGATGGAGACCCGCCCTCGACCACTGCCAATCAGTGGGCTGCACATCTGGCCACAGTGCGCGGAGATGACAAGACCTCAAAACACATAAAAGAAAGCCAAGTCTGGATAGAAAGTCCTCCGCGATCATAGCATTGCACCATATTGACTATACATAGCCAGCTCTGTTGATAGGTGTAGTACAAGTTGTTTCTAAAGTGAGCCAAAGCCATATCTGACTTGGATATACGTAATTTGTTAGTACTACAATTCTGGAGTCAAAGCGCAATGTTTAAGAAATAAACCCTTTATTGGCAAAAAAAATACAAATCGTCTGTAAGAAGTGGTTTAAGTATACACACTTTGGCCTGAAGATGGCGATACAATTATTCTCCCACGGATTTGAAAGCATTACGACGTTGTTCTTGCCGGAAGTAGATTACAACCAATCACATGGGTTCGTTTACTGATGTTCCTTGCAGTAGCGATCGCAGCAGCGTTTGAATTGGCCAATCAGCGCATTGCTTTTGGACATTTAAACCAGACGTTGGGTGGTTCCCATACTTTTAAAATTTCTGAACGCAATCGAGCTTCGCCGTGCTTGGCTAAATTTAACTGAGAGGTGAGAACAGAATGATTTACTTTGGTGATTTGTTCTTTATAAGCAACAGAATGTTGAAATATGTAGCTTAATTGTGTTACACCAAGATAGTTTTTGGTTTGGGTTAGGGTTATTGTTTTTAGATTGAAACTTTTTTAGAAACGCTGTTTGTTAATCTGGTAGCATGCTTTTGTTGTAACAGCAATCGTTTGCTGTCTACTCTGATAATACGTATATTTAAATGAAACCAAGAATACCATTGCCGATTGTTGCGTGTTGTCCTTTTAGCCCAGGAGCCATCCTATTTAAAATACACCTTTACATGTGCTCGCTAGCAAAGCAACCGTGTGTTTTCGATCCTATGTTAACAGTGTCTCCACACAGATCATTTGGAAAGTACCTCAGCCATGGCCCAATTCGGATTCGAAAACGATATTCAAGGCATTTTGAAGTTGGACATGCCAATCACCAACGCGCCCATGGCCAGGTGGCAGAGGAAGGCCAGTACCTCAACCTCTTCAGCCTTACCATCACCTGGGAAGTCTGTCAACCTTTCGTTGACCACATCAAAGACGCCCAGCAAAACTCCAGGTAGCGTTAACTGCCTCGACAATGGTGCATCTGTTAACTTTGTCTGAACAGTGGACAGTGTGAAGATGCTGCTGTTCAATAAAACGAATATCCTCATTGTTTCAATAGGAAAAAATAAAAAATGCACACCTTCCAAAGTTGGAGGCGATCGCTTCATCCCGATCAGAAACGGACAGCAGATGGATGTGGCCAGCTTCCTGTTATCCAAGGAGAATGAACCTCTGGAGGCAAACAACCCTGCGTTGGTAATTGGATAAAATCAGTAGGATTAGAATTGTATATTTATATTTAATTTATTTGTTTCTATTCATGATTCTTTTCTATTTAAATTATTGTTGCGATTTTGCTGACCTTTATTTGAACGTTGTAGGAGAACCAGAAGGCGTGGTCGGTCTCGCTCAATGGGTACGCCGTTGAAGAGGCTAAGATCTTGCACCTTGGCGGAAAGCCTTTGAATGCTCCCGAAGGTAACGGAATGTTCTGGCTGGACTATATTCTTGGGAAACCTGATGGCTCAATTGTTGAGTTGACCCATCCTGGATTCAAAGTATTCCACTCATGTGGTTGGTTACATTTCTGATCTACAGGTTATCAGAACAACCTGAAGGTCCTTTACAGTCAAGTCACGCCATCTTCAGTCAAAAAGACAAGATACATCTCGTCTGTTCCTGATAGGATTTTGGACGCTCCAGACCTCAGAAATGACTTTTGTAAGTTAATGGTTTAACCCATATTTACTGACTCATTGTAATATCAATTTCAAATGAGTTCCCACCATGTTTTAATTTGTATATTTGTTAACACCTGAATAGAGGACACCCTGTATTCAATAGTGCTCATTCTTGGTCCCACCACCAACAGATCTGAACCTGCTCGACTGGAGCAGCCGGAACCTTCTCGCTGTGGCGCTTCACGACAACGTCTACCTGTGGGACGCCACTCGAGGCGAAATCACCCTGTTGATGAAGATGGAGCGGGAGGAGGACTACGTGACCTCGGTCTCCTGGACCAAAGAGGGCAATTACTTGGCCATCGGCACCAGTGACTTCAAGGTTCAGGTGAGCATACTGACTGCACCCAGACCGGTTGACTAGCACACAGTAGACGCATGACGGGGACGCTGTAGCTCATTCCTGCCTCATTCCCCCCTCCTTCTGCTGTCATAGTTGTGGGATGTGGAGAATCAGAAGCGCCTGCGAAGCATGACTAGCCACACCGCTAGAGTGGGCAGCCTGAGTTGGAACGACTACATTCTGTCCAGGTAATCATGCTAACACAGCATGGCTATTGTGTGACCGTTGCTGGGATGAAATGCACTACCCAGAATGAGGATGTTTGTAATGTAGTGACTGAATGATCCACTCAGTCTCGTCAACCTTTGATCATTGTGGGTGCTAAATAGCAGTCTACAAGCTTCCTTTGGTTACCCTTAGTATCGGCATAAAGCAATGTTTACCATCATTTTTCCTCAGTACAACTAATAAACTGTCGTAATTTTTTTTAATGGTAGAAGCCTAGGTACTTTGCTAGTATAGTAGTATTAATGTATTGTCCTGTGTTTAGAACAGATTGCGTTAAATGATCAGCAACAATCGCATGCATATTTATGTCACATTTTGTTAAATGAATACCTTTTAAAGGCATCCCCTACATCCAGTTCACAACCCCATAGGGTACATGTGCACATTTTTGAAAATCCTTGCTTCAGCAGACTGCTTTATTCTGGTCTCCCTGGAAAAGCAATCCTCTGGTGTCCGTAAAGGGACTCGCGTTGATCCAAATGTGACTAGGAGTCAAACACCCTAGCGACCACTACACACCCCACGCCCCCCACATTGGCCACTCATCATCAGGACCACTGGCTATTGGTTGGAACTTTGAAAGTGCAGGTCTCGCATTCCCTCGTCTCCCCAGTGCATCTCGATCAGGACACATCCACCACCATGACGTTCGGGTGGCCAACCACCACATCTTCACGCTGGCGGGCCACTCGCAGGAGGTGTGCGGCCTGGCGTGGTCACCCGATGGCCGCTACCTGGCCAGCGGGGGCAACGACAACATGGTGTACGTCTGGCCCGGCCTGAGCGAAGGTAGCATCGGCAACGAGAGCCAGTCCCTCCACTGCTGGAGCGAGCACCAAGGCGCCGTCAAGGTGAGGCTTTGGTGTCTGGGTGAAGTATAATGTGTAACCCATGCTAGGTAATCGTCTCTTGTGTATATGTATATATACGTGTATATGTATATATACATACATACACTTTTTCTTTTTGGTCTCTTCTCTAGGCTTTGGCCTGGTGCCCATGGCAGTCAAACATTCTGGCATCCGGCGGTGGCACCAGTGACAGACACATCCGAGTGTGGAATGTCAACAGTGGGTCCTGCATCAGTGCGCTCGACACGCAGTCCCAGGTAAACTCCCAGGTTACTGTTCACTGTGGTGTTTTTGTTGCCGTTTGACAGCTTTATATTGTGTGCCACTCTTTTAATTTGCTGACCGCGTTTCCAGATCTCCTCGCTGGTGTTTGCACCCAACTACAAGGAGCTGGTGTCGGGCCACGGCTATGCCCACAACAACGTGGTCATATGGAAGTACCCGTCCCTCACCAAAGTGGCCGAGCTCGCCGGTGAGTTTAAGCGTCTCCACGTTACGAACATATGGCGACTTTTTATATTTTTTTCTTTCCTGCATGTCGTCTTAATCCCATGTGTGATTCCTCGTAGGGCACGAGGACAGGGTGCTCAACTTGGCTCTGAGCCCGGACGGCTCCACCGTCGCCACGGTTGCCGGCGACGAGACGGTGCGCCTCTGGAAGAGCTTTGAGCTGGACCCCGTGAAGAAGAAGGCGGCGAGGACGATGAAGACTACCAGCAGCGTGATTCACCAGACCATTAGGTGATGACTGAGCGTTCTTCGGTCAATGCGGCATCGTTGATGTCTACTATGTACAAACCGTTTTTATTAATTCCTAGCGGATTTTTTAATTTTTTTTATTTCTGTAAGTTTTTTTACTATTTATATTTTAATCATGCAGAAGTTAATTGGGTTTTATTTCTTATTATTGCCACAGTCATCTAGTTTATGTATATATGTTTGCAAGGAATGGGTCTGTATAAGTTTTGGCATCTGTTCCCAGGGTGACCCGGGTTTAATATGTTCTCTGCTGATGTTCATTGTACTGGGTGAGATGAGTGCATGGAGAATAAATTGTTTCTAACATTTTATCTATGGGTACTGTCTCAATTATGCTTCATGCTAAATGTTTTTCTGCTCCCAAGATTTTGGGTATCATGAGTTTCAAACGATGTCTTGGTTGCAAATAATCTAATCTGTTTATGTTTTGATTTGAATGATAAACTTGTTCAATCATGGATGGATGACAGCTTGTACAGAATTTAGTAGCATTCTAATTCAACTTTATTTCTATAGCCGTTAATAATGGGTACAGTCTAAAAGGGCTTAACCTGACATGTCGTCCCCCCACACCACTAAGGAAATCTTGAAGGAACGTAGAGTGGGGCTCCCTCCTTCCAACGATGGTTAATGGTGCACGGGCGCCATAATTTACATGCAGGCAAAACATTTTCAATTATTTGGTTTATGGAAGTGATTTCGATGGTGATGGGGTGCGGCTGGTTAACTGAAGGAGATGCCAGGCATTCAAACTTTTTAATTGGATGGGGTAAAGTGCATAAAAGATGTAGATGGTGACTACACAAAGCAGTTAATGACAGCAAATTGTTTTTGTAATGCAGGTCTCAAACGAGCCAGCGCCTCATCAGAATGCTACTATAAACCATGCATCATCATAAATCCCGGTAAAAGGGACACTCCAACAGATGGCGCTAATGCAACACCCACATAAAACTCGGGACTGGGAGGAGCTGCCTTTTTTCAAGATGTCAGTTTCCAGTCATTCTTGATACGATCCTGTTTGTAACGTATAAGTATGCCATATTGGTAATCAAATCAACGGTCACAGACGCTACATTTTTACACTTATAAAAGTTTTTTTGTTTTTGTTTTTGTTTAAACGTTATTTTGTACTCAATTTATTTTGAACTCAAGATGAACTGTTGAAGTTCAGTCTAAAAATATACTTCAAGGGGAAGTTAAGGGCAGTTAATGCTTTACAGTTCGATTACTTATAGCCTATCCTTTGTCATTCCAACATTGTAATACTTATTTGACAAATGTTAGTGAAAGAATGGAATGTAATTGGTTATTGAATATATCTCATGCATAGAAAGCCATTTGAATTTAGTTCAGACTGTAGCTGATGTCAAAGCAACATTTATTTGATCTCAAAACATTTACTCAAACTTAAATTAAAACAATACAAAACAATCTTGACAGAACCTGTGTAGCAATAACATGTAGTCTTTTCAGTAATTGTGCAATCCTCCCAGGCATGGGTTAGTCCAACTGTCAATTGTTGAACTGAGGCTGGGAATACCATCGGTGACAATTGACTATCTTCTTCATCCAGTGTATATCACAGTCGAGTTTAATAAACAAATAATCTGAAAACACAATGTGGCAAGCCGACACGAACTGTAAAATGCATTCATCCCCCCCAAAAAAGAGTGCATAAATATATAATTACAGAAATTTCATTCAGTTGAACAGTAACCGTGTGAAATCGATGGCATTCCTGGCGCTCCGATAGACATATAGTCATTTTTGTCTCTCTTCTTTTCTCTCTTCAGTGCATAAAAAGGTTAGATTTCCTTGACTTTGCTCAAGAGCACTTTGCCATTGGGCAGGTAGGGCGTCGTTCCGTTTTCTAGTTCCTTGAAAGTGGCCGGCGCCACGCCGTTCTCCTTGGGCTGGGCCACGGGGAGCCGCTTGCCCTTAATGTAGGCCTGCACCCAGAAGTGGGCGAAGAGGAAGAAGAATAACGTTCCGTACATCCAGATGAGGTGGATCCACATAGGCACCTGGTAGGCGCAGTCCTTCATGAAGTAGTATTGGCTGATGTGCACCGACACCATGATGAACTGGATCTAGACAGGAGATGAACAATCCAAGTAAGACAACGATGTCATTGTGGCGCATGTCAGGGGGTGCCTCAACATATAGAAAGATGCAAAAACAAACATTGAGTTAAGACGGAGCCCTACCAGCTGGACGGCCGTCAAGTACTTCTTCCACCAGAGGTACTTTTGGAAGCGAGGTCCTGCAGCGGAGAGCCCGTAGTAGAAGTACATAATCACGTGGACCCCTGCATTTATCATGGAGTGGAAGGTGCCCATTCCTGCAACTGCCAGAAAAGTCAAAAATAGTATTTTTTATTCAAAATCCTCCATCCCCCATTTTCCGGGCTATTCACTTATATATCAAGAGTTAATTTCAAAATACAGAGCTATAGCAGTTATTCTATGAACTATGTTGGGTTTTGAGCCTTCCACACACAATTGCTTCTCAAACGTAAGGCCTTTGGCTGCTATGTACATTAGACCGTGGACAGCAATGGGGAGAGAGGTTACCAGGGGTCAGGGTGATGCCCCACCACCAGGTCCAGGGCATGAACGAGTGGTGGAAGACATGGAGAAACGTGATCTGGCTCTGCTTCTTCCTCAGGACAAAGAATAGCTGCAAACAGAGCATTTAATAGTTCATTTTAGACATTAATTGTTAATAGTGGTCACTTGATATTAAGAAGTAAAAAAATTTTTTGGAATTGAAATAAGACAACACTTACAGTGTCAAGAAGCTCAATGTACTTGGAAATATAAAAGATCCAGCATGCTCGAACCATCTGAAAAGATAGAAGTGGTGTCAGTGAATGAGAATGTTGCATAAAACTGGCCGCTGCATGCGTGAGCAAAATCTGAAATGAATGATATCCACGCTGCAGCATGCTGCGATGGAACCGGCAAACTGAAAGGTGCAGCGTAAAGTATGACCAACAGCGATAGACACAGCGGTTCATCAGCTTACCCCAAGGGCCTGCGTGCTGCTTGTGAAGTCACAGAGATCACACCGCCACGAGTACGTCGTACCCCAGCCCCACACCAGGAACTGGCAGGGCAGAGTAAAACAATTAATAATAATAATAATAATAATCATAATAATAATATTTGCACATTTATTTTTCATTCACACAAAAGACTGGATTGTTGGGTCATTTCAATGGGCGGGAAAGGCATTTACCTGGTGCACTATGTATGCATTCAGGGCTACCATGGTAAAGTTGTAGACCACCATGGGCCCCTTGAGAGCGAGGGGCTTGCGGTTGGCCATGAAGCGGGGCCCCGCGTACACCGAGAGGAAGACGTAGGTCAGCAGGATGAGGGTCATCAGGACGGGGCTGTGCATCAAGAGGTAGCCCCTCAACCGGTCGTCTGCAAATCACAAGAGCGCATTGGGACGGTGTTGCATGGACCATGGGATAAATGACCATGCAACTAAACATATCAACCTAACACAACGCAAACAGTACTCACCAGTTCTCTGTATAACGAAGGCATGGAACTGTAAAACATTTGATATGATTTCCCGCAGCATGGTGACGGCCTAAGTTTGTCCCCCTGAAATGCACAAAAAGAGACAACTGTTTCAAGCTGTGTTCGACATCGCCGGTGGGAGAACGGAGCCTAACAGAGTGGTTAAGGCAGGTAATAAAAACGACCCAGTCCAGCTGCTCCCTCCACACTGACTAAACAAACAGTCAGAGGAGGCTCATTCAACGCCGCACTCTGCCCTGAGCACTGCTCCCAGACAGGTAAGGGGAGGGG
>JAOPUD010000154.1:4425041-4435660 GCA_027122715.1 Trisopterus minutus | reverse complement strand
GTGTGTGTGTGTGTGTGTGTGTGTGTGTGTGTGTGTGTGTGTGTGTGTGTGTGTGTGTGTGTGTGTGTGTGAGAGAATCGCTA
This sequence comes from Trisopterus minutus, assembly GCA_027122715.1. Lineage (NCBI taxonomy): Eukaryota > Metazoa > Chordata > Actinopteri > Gadiformes > Gadidae > Trisopterus > Trisopterus minutus. The sequence goes on along the minus strand of JAOPUD010000154.1, from coordinate 4,435,577 downwards.
ACATCCTTAATCTTTATCTTGCAGACTGGCGAAGTGGGATGCACTGAAATAACCTTTGACGTATCAGAGATTAACTTTGCTACTGATGAAGATAGCAGTTGTTCAAATGCGGATGAGCAGGAAGAGGAGGAGGAGGAGGAAGAAGAATTAGAAGATGAGGAGGAGGAGGAGAGTGATGGCTCGGATCCGGAATGGTGTATAGAGATGTCTGAATCCAAACCACTGGAGAGAAATGTCTCTGAGGAAAAGGAACCAAACTCAGATACTAAAGTGCACAGAAAGGTCCGTGAACTTTGTCCAGAATGTGGTGTGCATTTTAATGCGGCCAAGACTCACACGTGCGAGTACAAAATCAAGAAGTTCCCCTGCAATATTTGTGGCAAGAGGTGCAAGGACGCGGGAGCCCTAAAAAGTCATAGCAGAGTCCACGAGGCAGGCTACGAGCACCTCTGCAAGTTCTGCATGGCGCCCTTTAATACAAGACTTGATAAACTAGCCCATCAGAGAGCCCACGTCCCCAGTTTAAGGCCCTATAAATGCCCGGACTGTGAGATGACGTTTGCCAAGCTCCGCGAACGCAATTTCCATTTGAAAGAACACCGGGGGCAGAATGTTTCATGCCCCCTTTGTCCTTTGGTCTTCCCTACTCTCCACTGTATTAAGAGACACATGGTGGTGCACACTGGTGTGAAGCCATTTGTGTGCGAGTTTTGCTTTCGTTCCTTCAACCAGCCGGGCCACCTTACATCCCACCTGCGCCTGCACACCGGGGAGAAGCCCTACCAGTGCAAGCATTGTGACAAGAGCTTCAATCACAACGTCAGCCTGAAGAGTCACGTTACGCGGTACCACAAAGGAGACTCTGACTTGGAGCCTACGGGGGACACACCGGAGAAGATGGAACCACCCGTAGCCAGGATAGAGGAGGTGAATGAGGAGATGGTAGTCAGAGACACCGAGGATTCAGGTGGAGATGTTATTGACGGAGACCCTAAGCTGAAAGAACCAAAGCCATTTAAGAAGACTTATTATAGGTCCATGGGTAGACCCAAAGGAAGGCCCAAAAGAGAGTCTTCAACGAGGGAAAAAGACTTGATTCCTGCTCTGCGAGGGGAGGCCCTGGACCCAACCACAGCAGCTGATGCGTCAGAGGAGGGTCATTTGAGGAGAGCCACATCCAGAAACATTGAAAGTGATTGCAGTGACAGGGATCAAACCTCTGAATTTACAGAAGAGGATGAGGTGGAGGAAACCAAGGTACTGAGGAAGGGAAAGTCGAAAGCCCGCCAGAGTCCAATGGCAACCGAGAATGGCTCGGACAGTGACCCTACAGAGGAGGAGGCTAAAGAGAGACAGACAAGGCCTCAAACGTCAGGAAAAGTAGGACGACGCAGAGGAAGGCCAAGGAAAAATCCAGTTGTCTGAAAGACATAATTGGGAAGTTTTAAATTTTCTTAATTAGAAAAATTTACTAAACAAGATTTGCCAGAACTGATTGGGTATAACCAAGTTGGTAACAGTCTTTACTCTAGGATAACTGCCTTGACAAGAGTATTGCAATTACATATATTATTATTGTTATAGCATACTTTTTTCTATTTTTATATTAGCTGAATCATTATAGTAGCCTGGAAATCCAGACTCACATCTAGAAAGCTGTAGCGTCTGGCAACGAGTAATGAAAATGGCCCAACTCGAGGGGCAAGTATGCCCCCTTGGGTTACGTATCCAGATCATCTGAGCTAACAAATAGATAACACTCTTGCCGAATCCGGTCTGTAAAACAGCAACGCCTTTGGCCCGCTATATCAGATACACCGATGTGATTGGTTACTGTTCGGATCCAGGGGAATCAGGGAGTGAGTGACTCGCTGAGCAAATTCAAATTGTCCGCTCGCGAGTACTCTGGATTTCCAGGGTATCGTTATAGTGTATATATATAGATATGCAAACATAAAGGTTGCTACTGTAGAACAGAACAAACACTTCTTTGGAGGACTCCCCCTCAGCCTCGACGGCTGGTCTCCCCCACAGACACGAACCAGGAGAGCCCTGAATAGCCCTCGAGCCTGCTTTTTAAGCCCAACTCGCCACCTGGCCCTCAGATGCTCTGCATTGTCTTGATTTGCAAGGGCGGGGTTGCCACAATATCTAAATGTTTGATGGGATGTGAGATTGTATTGTTAAAGCCCAAGAAGAATATTTGATAATAAGTGTGTCTTTGTTGAGAGATAGTCAAGTTTATCAAACAATTAGCCTTTTAGAATGTTTGTTATAGAGCATTTATCCTGGGACTGCCCTAGCAAATATAAAAGTTATATTTAATTAGAAATTGTCAACCGTATTTCACTGACCAAACAAAACCATTGAGTGACCCAACTAAATACTAAGCTATATTTGGCTTCCTAAATTCGATCTGGTGATTTCAGTTTGATATTGTAAACTGTTATTTGTTGCTGAAAGTAAAAATGAAAGATATAACATTTGTTTCTGGCTTTCTTTCATGGTGTCAGTTGCATCTGCAAGTATAAAGTCTGCATCTGTCGTTCGTCATTTCTATTAGTTTCCTAAATATGTTGTAAAATATGTGATTTACTATTTCAGTAGAAATAAGTAGAAACGACCTATGGTGATATGCTTTCTAGAATGTTATACAGTTTTTGCGATGTTTGTAATCAAAGTGTGTTCTTATGCATATTACTCAGTTGTTCACACCACAATCAGTTTGATACTGTGTGTGTGTGTGTGTGTGTGTGTGTGTGTGCATTTATATATAATATACAAATATTAACCCTAACCCTATACAAATAAGTATTGAACGTTTGAACGTCAACATTTTTCTCAGTAAATATATTACCGATGGGGCTATTGGGATTAAATTTTCACCAGATGCCAGTAAAGTAATGTTTACAGGAAGTCCATACAAGTCGATTACCGAATGCACCGGAGTTCAGTTCAAGGAGTAAAGTAGGAAAAAAAGGAATATATAATTCCATGGAAATACATGGACACTTGGATGTTTGTGACAATATCTAGCGAGTGACATGGAAATGAACGGAGTTGCAAAATTAGCGTGACGTCACGTTGTTACCGGAAGACTTACATCAGACCTGACTAAATTAAAGGAGGAAATTCAAGAATATTCTAATTTTGTATGAAGTAAAAATTGAGAGGACAGGGAGTGGGCAGTTTTGTTTTATGGGCTAAGGAATCATTGTTTGTATTAATATTTGAAATTCTTTTTTCAAAATAAAATTACATATTCCCAGGAAGTGGAAGAGCTGAGTAATATTGCAACGGTATCTTTTAAGTTGTTATTATTATATTTTTTATTATATTTTTATTTTCCTTTTGATATGAAGCATAAAAGGGCTTTAAAATAACAGATTCAACCACCATGTCTAGCTGACACAAGCAAAGACACTTGGTAAATACTATGGGGGTAAAGCTTCCAAAGACAGTCTGGTGACTTTGTAAGTCTTCCGACGCAATCTTTGACTTTGATCTCTGTGGTGAAAGCAAGTTTAAATTCTGCATCCTTTTAAGTTATTATTATTGAGTGCTCCATTAAAATTGAATGCTTGCCCTGAACTGCTGTAGCTCATTTAACAGTCCTGGTTCCCACAATATGTGTTCTTTGCATGTCTGTCGTTAAGAGCACATACTTTTCTTCAAAGGGTGGCTATGGACATCGTTCCTTTGAAATAGCTTTCTCCGGTAATTTCCTTTGTATGCTGCAATTTGAAATGTGCCCTAGCTCTAGCGCTTTCCCCAATGTCAGCGACGGTCGCTGAAGGCTGGGAAGGCAGCCTTTTTATTTTGCTGTTCACCTGCTTTGCACCTTTGGCAATGCAAATTTATATTTTTTATAGCAATAAAACTTTTTAAAATTGAAATGTTGAGCAGAGATTGTGCAGGTTGGTGAGGGGTGTCACATGCCATGATTTGGGATAACAAAGCCAAATCATCTCTACAGATGCCAAGTTTGATTGATTCGATCAATTGTCGATGTCGGTTACGTGTAACGTTTGCTACCATCCACTGGGTAGGCTGATCGACTGATCTATCCAGCACACATCTAGGTGGACATTTCCAAAACGGCTTGTAAGGGCTAATCGCACCACACCTGGTGGCATGTCATGGGACCTTTAAGCCTCCTCCCAGCCGGTCCAGACACCTTATTCCACTTACACCAGTTTCCAACATTGATAAGATATTTTGTACTTTCATTTATAACGTTATTACTCTTAACTTAAAATAACTTAATCAGCTGAAAACTAAATAATCTTCGATGGTGCTTTGTGCGTAATGTTTCTGGGTTATGAAAAAGTGCTTACTCATCGGGCCAAGTATTCAACAATTAGGCCTCACATCTATTATTCCACCTTTTTAAGCCGAAAGTCAGTCACTGTGAAACAGTTGATGGTCAGAATTGAAAGTGTCCTTACAAGATCAATGCTTTCAAGTATTTTGACAGCGCTGTTTGAGCAGTTAATTACATTTTGCCCATTTCCATTGGTTTCATCAACCGGCGCCTCTTTTCTGGACGCAGTCGGACCCATTGGTTGGAGTCGGACCACGTGTTTGGATAGAGATTCAACCAATCAAAGCCACGGACAGTGTGACGCGCCGCTGAGCGACTGAAGAATGTAAACAAACTGCAGAGAGGAGCGGTTATGGTGCAGCACCGATATGTCTGTGAACGAGTGGTGTCGTTTTTGCCATAAGTATTTGAAAACACAAGGTGTCATTAGCCACTCTACCAAGATTTTTGAAGCAACAGGAAAGGCAAAAACCGTCTTTCACCGCCTTTTTGATCTGGGATTGACTTTGAGAAAAAGTCCTGAAAGATCCATACGATCGTGTCAGAAGTGTACCAACCTACTTTCTAGAATCGAGAGGGATTTACCAGTCTTCAGAAAATGGCAAGACGAGGAAAAACAAGCAGATTCAAACGATGGAGCGTCGGCATCTACCGCAGTAGATAAAGGGAATCGGGAGACTTCTCATTCAAAGACGCACAGGGCTCTGAAAAAGGTATGTTTAAATCCGCCAAATCTGACCCGTATATTTATGTCCGAACAGCGAGATACAATAGAGGTAAACTGGCGTTGAACGGTGTATCTCCTGATTCTTTAATGTGACACACATTCAGACATTGAGAATAACAAGGGGTTGAATGCCAACTGTCTAAGCACATATTCGTAAGGCAACAGGCACTCAAAAGTTCGATTAATTTGGTGTGAAACATGCCTACAAGCCTGTACAATTCGGGTAGTGTATTGCGTCCTTCTTTCAAAGCGTTCGGAAGTGATTGAATGCTCCCAGACTAATGGACAGAAAGTTGCTCCTACTTGGATCGTTGTGAAACCAAAGGCATTCAGATACAAAGATTACTTTAGCTTTCCGTAGGGTGCAACTTTGGTGAGTTGATTACGATTAAATACAAACTATATTGTATATCAATTTAAACAAAACATTGGACCTTGTAGTTGATTATCATCTCAGGGAATTTCTTGCAAGTCTATTGTCCATGTGACTTCATTTTCCAAGTTTGTAGCCAGGTAGTTCTAAAAAAAATTTGGAGAAGCGAGATTTCTTTCTTTCTATGATCTTCAAAACAAATGTGTCACTTTTTTGCATCATCAGGGAATAAAAAGGGTTTGTCCCCTGGACACATCAATAGTACATTGCTGCAATAGTGAATTTATTCACTATTTAATTCATTTAAATACATCAGAACCCATTATTTAGCCACATCACTGGATGGAAACACTGCAGTGGAACGCAAGTCATGTTTTTTGTGATGGTTTCATGCAATTTTGTTACTCTTTTATATCATTAATTTACGTGAATGCTTGGTATTGATTAATCACTACAATCTCTCTTGCAGATTGCGCCATGTGAGGAGAGCTGCCCCGGGATTACCTTTGACATATCAGAGTTTACCTTTGATGAAGAAAACAATGGTTCAAATGAAGAAGGAGGGGAAGCACAAGAAGAAAACATTTGTACTAATGAAGAAGGGGAAGACGAGGATGAGATTGCCGTCTCTGAAACAGACTGGGAAAAAGAAGATTCTGACCAATTGGAGAGTGATAGCTATGACCAGTTGGAGTGTGATTGCTCAGATTCTGACTTGCATGAAGGTATACAACACCTTTGTCCAGAATGTGGTGACTTTGTCTTCACGTGCAGGATTCACACATGCAAGGATAGAAACAGGCTGTTGTCCTGCAATGTTTGTGGCAAGAGCTGTGTGGATGAAAGCTCCCTGAAAGCTCATAGCAGTATCCATGGGGAAAGCTTGTCCTCTCCCTTAAAAACAAGACTTGATCAACCTTCTTATGAGGGATCCTACATACCCTCTGCAAGACCACATAAATGCCCTGATGGTTCCATGTCGTTTTCCAATGCTCATTTACACCTCGGTAGTCACAGGGGCCCCAAAGTATTTTCATGCCCCTATTGTACATTGGATTTCCTGACGGTCTTCGACATGAAACGACACGTTGTGGTGCACACTGTCATGAAGGAATTTGTGTGTGAGTTCTGCAGTCTCTCCTTCCACCTGCCAAGCAACCATAGATCCCACCTGCGAGTGCACACCGGGGAGAAGCCCTTCCAGTGCCAGCACTGTGACAAGAGCTTCAATCACAACATGAGCCTGAAGCGTCACCTCATGCGGTTCCATAAAGGAGTTTCCCTTATGGCTAGGACCTGGGAGCCCTCGGGGCCTAGCCAACAGGGGAGGCCTGGCCAACTGGGGCCCTTGGGGCCCAGTGCAACAGGGGAGACACACTCTATTCCTGCTGTCCAAGGCAAGGCCCTGGACCCAATTACAACCGCTGACACGTCAGATGAGGGCCATTTGAGGAGACCCTCTTCCAAAGACATTGATGGTGATTGGAATGACAGGGATCCAACCTCTGAGCTTACAGAAGAAGACAAAACGGAGGAAAGCAAGGGTGTGAGGAAGAGAAAGTGGAAAGCCAGCCATGGACCAAAGACCTATTATATTGTAGAGAAAGATTGTTTTACCCAGAACTTGGTACAACAAAGTATGTATTTGTTTGGGATGGGATTAGGAAAAAGGCATTCAAGTTTATTCCCATTGTGTAACTAAATGACATATTGGATGGACAGTGAGTGGTTCTATCACCACATTCTATTTTGTGTCAGTGGGCAAAATAATGCTTTCTGATTATCACAATCAGGTGAACTAGATTGTTTAAAGCTGAGTAGAGCTTTGGCTTTCTTTGATGTCATGTTTCTGAGAACCCACAATCAGGTGTACCTTTGACAGGTATAAAATTGACAAGTACATACTTAATACCCCAAATATGCTGCAACGTCTTGTTTGTTCCTTTATTGATAAAAGCAACCAAAACACATTTACATCACATATTTATTGTTAATTAATGGTTTCATACTGCACTTTTATTGTTAGGAGGTATCATTTGTTTTAATGCCCATGTAACAATGTCCATTTTGTATAAACTCTATTAAGTTGTAGTTGTGTTTTATTAATGAAATCAATTTGTATCGAAACATGCCAAGCTTTGTCCGCCTCTTTCTAATATTGACCTTGTTGATCAGAAAATACATTTACACATTTACTTAAAATTTCTTCATACTTGTATGAAATATATTTTGCATTAAGATAATTAGATATGAATTTTCCGCTCACTTCCCCTATACCATTAACATTTAAGTGAGATGTTCTTGCTGATTTTTTGCAGTGACATTGCAAGGAACTGATGGAAGTAATTTAATATCAAAATACATGTTTCCAGTCCGTCATTATATACATGGTGTCATACTGCATTATTCCTCTAGGTGTCCTCGTGCGACCAATAATGGGAGCTACATTAATGCTGAAATAATTGTAACGGCCTTTTTACCTCTTAATAGCCATGGTTCTTCATCTAAAATAACTCATTCGGCCCATTTTATACAATTTGCAAGGAGCAGCTGTTGTGCCCCACTTTGTTCCTTCATTCCTTGTATTATCTCTGACCACAGCACACTTGTACTGCTGCTTGAAGATGAGTGCTCAGGTAAAAGTAGGCCTACATCTTCTTCTACCGTCTGCTATTTCTCTAATATTAAGGCCACATTAGACTAGAAAATATGTCAGTGAATCACTGCTGATTTGTTTTAACATTTGGGGTAGCACACGTTGCTATCCCTGGTTATTGGTATTGCACTAATCAAAACTTAAAAAAAAGAATATAATTTTTGTTAATAACTGACACTGCAGATGTCATTAACGTCTGTCTACCCTGACTTGTTTGTTTTGCCATAAGCCTTTGTTGTGATTTGTTTTTAATTGCTTCATTTATTTATTCATAGACAGAAGGGAGTTTGATCACTTCACAGCTAATGTTTATTCGATATACATGTGATCATGATTGCAGGGTCCAGATTTCCAAGCCTTCTTTGCATGTCTGCTCAAGAGGGTCTCTTCAAAGGCTCCCCATTGTCCTCCTCTTTTATATAGCTTTCTCCTGTCATTTCCTTTGTGTGCTGCAATTACACTTGAGCTGAACTATTCTTTGTCCCCCTTTTTTCTGTCTTATGACTTCAAATGGTGCACTTTTCCATTGACTTTAATCTAGGCTGTTATTTTTAAACAATCACAGAGCCTTTGTATAGGCTACTTTGTTAGTGATTTTCTCTCGCTGATCAATAATTGCTGCGCTTCTCTCCCCTGCCGAATTCTCAAACATTCCTGTTCGTTTTCTCCCTCTGTCTGTCACACGGTGAGAAGCCATCTAACAAAGACCTCTCACACAGATACGAGATTAGCTGCACAGGAGATTGGCTTGTGAGCCACAATGGTTCATGTTTATGTGTGCTATATGTGGTCATTGATAGATGAACGACTAGATTGTATAGCGATGGAAGATAAACAAAATTATAGTTTTCTGGGGAAAAGCTACGTTTGAAATGGTTAATGGGTTGCATTTACACCGCGATTTTCTAACCAGTGGCCATTCAAAGCACTTTTGCCTCCGATTCACCCATTCATGCACACATTTATGCACACATTCACACACTGACGGCTGTGTCAGCCAGCTCGTCCAGAGCAGTCAGGGTGACACCTCGACACTTGGCAAGGCGGAGCCGGGGATCGAACTAGCAACGTTCCGGGTACCAGCCAACCCACTCCATTTCCTGAGCCCCATGCCCCCCCATTTGGTAAACTTGTATGAGCAGTTAATGCGTGGTTATGCTATCGACTTACGGCAAGAACAACCAGGAGCAGCCCATCAGGTTTACAGATGCTGTGTGTGCGTGGTGCTGGGGTCCGTTGGGCTGCATCTACTTGAGCTTTAATGCTCAAACTGCTGCTGAAGTTGCAGAACATGTTTATTCTGTGAGGTCTGTACTCTGTACAATGAAAAGTTCCATTGTAATAATAATGCTTTGAGGGTAATATCACAGCTTTTGATAATTTCACTGAGTAGGAAACTACCAATTTATATTTACTCGATTCCTCAGTGACTTTCCTCTGAAGCCAAATTTTGTAATTCTTCTTCTTATTATTGTTATTATTCCTATTATTCTTATTATTGTTATTAGATAATTTGAGCAGTATTATATTCCTGCTGTGTGTGTGTGACCTCAGTGGACCTGCTTGAAGTGTTAATGATGTGATCGCTCTAGGTCAAGGTTTTTAGGTTATTGGACTCAATAAGAAGTTGAATGGCTAAATTTATTTGGGGTCTGAAGCTATACAATTCTCTTAAACTCAACCATGTATCTCTCTCTCTCTCTCTCTCTCTCTCTCTCTCTCTCTCTCTCTCTGTCTCTCTTTGCAAAACATGTTTTATGTGTACTCAACAAACCAGCCTCACTTAAGTCAACTTAACTGCACTTGAGGAAGATTCTAAGGTCACAATCGTTCAAGTTTAAAGAATTAAAGATAAGCCACACAAAAACAGGTAAATTCATTATCACCTCATACAGAATACACTTTCACAGTTTATGCCGTATGTACAATTCAAATCCAATTTAAATTGTGCTAATACAACCTGACGGTAAATGCCATTCATTCAGCAGTGCAAAATTGAATTGCAGTACTTTATCATTTCATATTTCTAATATGCCACAGCATACATCCATCCCACAGCTCAAGCAACATATACATACATACGCTTCATGCCTTAATATTTATATATATTTCCCCCTGTAGTCATAGCACTAGCAGCAGATACAGGTTATCTTCTAAGCCCTGAAATGAGAGCAGGAGCCAGCCCACATGTCCCCCACTCTGCAGGGCTCTCTCTCTACCATTCCCTCCCTGACACCACAATTTTTCCTTCACCCTCCAAAAAAACAAAAAAACACTTGCCCTTTACCACATCTGCATTTTAATGACTGCTCCTCTCCCCCAAAAGCCTCGCCCAGTAGCCAGGACGCGTCTCAGAGACTAAGGTCACCCCCGATGCCAATTGAACCGCCGGCCAACACCAGTATCGCTAACTCTACCCCAAGCCACCCAAGACCTCAGCCACCCTCCACACCCCC
>JAOPUD010000154.1:4179173-4189761 GCA_027122715.1 Trisopterus minutus | reverse complement strand
GTGTGTGTGTGTGTGTGTGTGTGTGTGTGTGTGTGTGTGTGTGTGTGTGTGTGTGTGTATGTGTGTGTATGGGTAGGCCTATGTGTAATACACATACACATACACAATTTGTGTGAAGGGTGTGTTATGTGTGTGTGTATGTGTGGGTGTGTGTGTGTAGGCCTATGTGTGGGTGTGTGTGTGTATGTGTGTGTGTGTATGTGTGTGTATGTGTGCGGTTGTGTGTGTGTGTAAACTTGCGAGTGCGTGCGTGTTCGTGTGCGTGCGCGTGTTCTCACTTGTTTTACCCGTAAATTCTGCATCCTGTGCAGTTGGTTTTGTCTTGACTAATGACGTGGTATGACCAATATGTTGCTTGGCTCACCTCCCCCACGCTGGCACCCCCCCGGGCTGAAGGACGGTAGAGGAGACCGCTGAGTGAACCCAAAAACAGACGATACCTTACTGTGGTTAAGTGCCGTTCCTTTTGTTATGCGTCTATATCTGCGTAATTACGGTAGCGTGTTGGTAGCCCCAGAATAAGAGTAGCCCAACCGGGCATAACCTCACGAGAAGGCTTAAAAAAGTAGCCTATTTAAACGACTATTTACAAGCAATGAAATACAGAACAGACTGTACATTTGTAAAAAAAAAAATTAAAATTTGTACTGGATGAGATATACATTTATAGTAATATAATGTTGTCATGTGTGCATTAGTTATGACCAAAGAGCTTTCTCTATATTAAGTACGCCATAAACACCAGCTACCATTCCTCTCTTAGCCATAGCTAAGCAAACCGTGGTATGTAGTAATGCATGTATGTATGTGTATGTAGGTATGCATGTAAAAATAGGCATGTTTGAATGTGTGTATATATGCGTGCGTGCGCGCGTGCACGTGGGCATCTATCTATACAACTGATGATACAATTGAGTCAATTGAAGACATTGTCCATAACACTTCGATTATCCACGACATTCTGATACATTCTCCGGCGACGCCCTCTGTCTCCTGTGTGACTGTTGTGATTACACCAAACTACAAATCCCATTCTCCATGAGGAGGGACACCGGGAGCGTCTCGTCGCGAGCTCCCTCTGCCGTGCTCCCTGCTGTGCTCCGGTTGGTTTCTGTGCAAACACCACACCGACACCGACGTGGACGCGACGCCGACGCCGGGAAAGCCGTCCAGCGCTCGGACAGCCACTGTGGCCAAGAGGGGGAAACTCGCGTGAGCATCTTTTCTCCCAGTGATCGTCGTGCAGAATGGGTAATGGTCTGAATAAGGTACGTGAGCTGCGGCTTAAAGTCCCAACCGTGAACGCACACCGGTAATTCATCGGTGGTTTGTGGTCAGATCCTACTGAACTAGTTCATAGAGCCATGGAAATGTGTGTGACGCTTTGAGAGTGCACGTATGTGATGCGCCTTTTTAGGCGATATCATATAGGCTAATTGTGGTTGCCTTGCCCTCACTAAGGTGTCATGTTTTTTCTAAAAGTTTATAAGTGTTGAAATGTAATGTTGGTGTGAAACCCGCAGCAGAACGATGGGTACATTTTACTTTATTGTGGTGTCTAATGGTTTGCCCTACTGGCTATTTTGCAGTATGACGTCTATCAGTTGTTATAGCTCGCTCAGCTGTTGGAAGAGTCTTCTAAATATACCCCTTACTATTCCAACAAGGGTACTGAATTTCTGTTTGCATTATTATCTCTCCACAGATCCTGCCCGATCTGTATTTGGGAAATTTCAAAGGTGGTTTAATATTTCCTTATAATCCCCTCGCCTATATTTCCTCCCATGTTGTTTCCCATGTTAAGTTGTGTTTGTTTTGTCAAATTCCTCCCAGATGCGAGAGACAGGGAGCAGTTAGCACGGAACAACATCACCCATATCCTGTCCATTCACGACAGTGCAGCACCTATCTTACCGGTAAGAAAGATCTCTCACTGTCTCAAACCTCAAACCAATCACACTCGCTTACTCATACGGTACAAACTGCTGCCTGGCTTTATCACAATGCAAATTCCCGGGCATGCGTGAGTCAGTCCACACAGCAGAGTGTGTGTGTGTGTCTGTCTGTCACGCCAAACACCATGTGTCTGTGTGTGAGCGACGGACCATGTGACGTGTTGTCACTGCGGGCCGGTCTGACAGGTAATTCTGGAACAGCATTGGCACTGTTCTCCTCCTCAATGAGGATACACAACAGACACACATACAAAGAGATGGTTGAGTTGAGCGTTGTGGCGTGATGCACGTATGAGTACCATGAACCATGGCTTCCACCTCCAGTTGGTGTGATTATCAGTGTGGCCGGATGGTTTGTTGTGTGAGAGGAGAGTAGGCGGAAACCCTGGCTTCGGTACAGGCTGTGTTTTTTGTGTGTGTGTGTGTGTGTGTGTTTATTCTATTGATTCTGTTGGCACAACCTTCTGTTATAAAGTCGGTGCATGGTAAAGATGACGACAGGTTTACATATGCCCAGTGAGTAAAACTGTAAAAAAAAAAAAAAAAAATGCAAGAAGGAATCTTAGCTGATGCAACGATTATCAGTCCAACACTGAATCATTCATCATTCAAGTATTCATAACAAAACGCACCTAGTATTACTTTGTTGTTGTAGTATATACATGCCACAATAATGATGTATTGTTATGTAAAGTGTGTGTGTTTGTGTGTGCGTGCGTGCGTGCGTGCGTGCGTGCGTGCGTGCGTGCGTGTGTGTGTGCGTGCGTGTGTGCGTGCGTGTGTGTGTGCCTGCACAAATGTGGCCCGGGTTACTACGACAAGCAAATGTACTTTGTGTTCTCAGGAGATGACCTATCTCTGCATTTCAGCAGCTGACCTGCCCACACAAAACCTGTAAGTGCCAAACGTGGAGCGCTAGGGACCGTGTAACAACAGCGAGATGCACCGATACCCATCTGATACTGCTCTGTGTGGGAGTCCGGGGTTCAGCTCCTGCTCAGCGCGCATGAAAATGATATGCTTTCACACACATTCACCAGTTTCACTGGTTCTGAATACATGCTAATTGGGATCAGAAAAACCTGTTGAAGAACCCAACAATTTATTCTGTTGTCATTTTTTTCAACCTTTTTGTTGAGCCTCCTTTTAGATTCACACAAGCATGCATGCGTACACACACTACAAATGCATATTTGCACAGAGGAGCAGCACTTGTTTGTCAGTGGTCTCTTCAACGAGAGACAGACAGCTCCTGATCCTGGTTTGATAAGCATGTACAAACGTTTTCTGCATATGTACACTGCCCACAATGGATTCAAACTGAATTGATTCCACACCCTATTCTATTTCATTCTACTCTACTCGTATGTAGTTCCATTCCATTCAAAGGAGAACAGAATAATTGTCTGTGTTCCTTTTAAACGAGTGTGTGTGTGTTTGTGTCCCCTGCAGAACCCAGCACTTTAAACAGAGCATCATGTTCATGCACGAGTCTCGGTTGAAGGGGGAGGGCTGTCTCGTTCACTGGTGAGACCCACCGCCACATGTTGGATCCCCCGCACCAGGGGTGCAGGGCTGGGCGATATGAGGCGAGAGCTCACCTACCCCGTGATCACAGGCCACTTCCGATGCCAGCCCCTGTATTCAATCCTATAGCACACTTTCTGCTTCGTGTGGGCTCCCACTAGATGGACTCAGGGGACTCGGGCGGGGGAGGGGGGTGGATCTCCTTCTAGTAGCCACAGTGCGTTGTGATGTCGCCTGCATTGCAGGGGCCAGCTGTGCCCCACTGTTGTCATCAGAGTAAACCTATGAACCATGGCGAGGCTAGCTGTGGTAAACAGGAAGGCGTATTTACACCTGCTCGTACTGGGGACCTCTGCCCCCTGCTCTTGACTAAGAGGGCGATAGTTTTGCATAGACGTTGGCGGCAAAATAAAATTACATGTTTGAAATCAGATACGGTTAACCAAATGCAATTTTACTACTTTACTTTATACTACTATTATCGCTTTCACCGGTAACACTTTTCATTAGAGGTACAAATTAATTAACATGAGTCAATGTAGTAATAAGCATAAACTTATTACTAATGCTGTTAAAATTTATTAATGTTTTTCATGATAACTATGGAATCAATTTATACATTATTTAATAGCATTAGGCTTAACCCCAACCCTAAACCACTAACCCTTACCCTAGCCCACATGCTAATGCTATTTTATAATGCATATTACTGTGATAACTAATGTTAATTAATGGTTAATTAGTGCCCCTTTGATGCAAAGTGTTACCCTTTCCCACACCTAAAGGTTAGCTTCTCATAAATGTAGGCCTAACCATCTAATTTCCTTATGAAACCACATGCGCTGAAATATGGCCCAGCCAAATATGGCCCAGCCAGGCTCCTCGCTGCATGCAGGTTACAAGAGCAGCCTAGAAGAATATTCCAATTCAAATGGGTCAGACGTAACGTGATTATAGCCTAATGCATATTGTGAGTCAGAGAATTACCCGAGTGTACGACTGGGTTCAGCCAAGTGCGCACAAGTGAAGCCATGTGTGACTTTTCGAGGCAGAGGTGGCTCAAAGATAAGCAGAAGGTTATTTTTGAACTTCCCAATATATATCAAATGTCTTCTTAAGTCATGAAGGCTTAGCCGAGCAGACAAACAACGGTTTGTTTAATGGGCTCCTCTAAGCCTGCTGCAGCCCGGGCTCCACCAGGGCAAAGCTGGGAGTGTGGACGTGCCAGTCACGTCAAACAGTTTTGCCGACTGTGAAACCCTTTTTGGTTGGAGCCCAGAACGCACTGAAAACACGAGGCGTCCACAGCGACAACAAAGAGAATGTGGTGCTGAGAGGCACAAAGGCGTCACATTAACGCTCTGTTCCCATTGAGGACCACAGTTACAAAATGCCCGGCCCCAGGGGTTAAAAGAAGTTCAGTAATGTACTTCTGCGGTGCTGTGCAGTATGCTCGCTCATGCACACGCGCGGACAAATACATGCATACAGACACACAGGTACGCGGGCGCACACAAACACGCACACATGTATGCGCACACACAACAATATCAAACTAATCAATCAACATTAAACAAAATCAGTATTTACAGATTGCATTATAATAAAGATTGTACAACTACACTATTGGAAGGTAAATATGTTTATATGGCAGGATAGACTAACACTTTATTGACCGATGGGAGCGATGTGTTCAAGAATGCACACAGACCATCAAAGAGCTCAACAGAGCAATTCAATAGATCAAATGACATGTTTCTTAATGCACAGCCCAGCGTTAGAAGCCAACCGGCTCAGAAATAAGTGGTTGGCCTAACAGACTTACAGTAATAATAAGTGTGACAGACTGGCACAGCGGCCCATAGGTTAAATAAACCATAACAGGTTCACCATAGTCGCCCGTCTCCCATCATCCCAGGTATAACCTCAGTCAGCGGTTGGCTAACAAATCACCTGGGGCCGGCCATGACGGAATCATGGCTAGCGTAGTTTTACAAGCGAGTGTTAATCCACCTCACTCCTCCTCGTCCTCCTCCTTCTTTTCCCATCTCCCGGTCCCCCGGTGTCTCCCGTCGGTGGGTGCAGCCTGGCGGGCGTGTCCCGCAGCGTCACCCTGGTGGTGGCCTACATCATGACAGTGACCGGGCTGGGCTGGCAGGAGGCGCTGGCGGCGGTGAAGGCGGCGCGGCCCTGCGCGGGGCCCAACCTGGGCTTCCAGAGGCAGCTGCAGGAGTTTGAGGCCACTCAGGCCGGAGAGGTGGGGGGACAACCTGTGTCAACAAAACGCTCAGCGGACAACGCTAGACAGGATACGACTACAGGCTGGAGGAAATGAGTTGAATTGTAGAAGCGCTTTGGAGGTGATCAAGATCAAGTAATTCTTTTCTATCCCAAGTGACATATAATTAGAGCCGACATTGAATTAAACGACGACTATTTCACTACAAAGGTAAGTAAGTGCTGCACAACCCCGGAGGAAACGACCGAGAGCAGAGCTTCACGGTTTTGCTGGCTGCCGTCATTTTGGAGCATGGGAATGCTATTGGTTGCATTGGGTTTTTGGTAATTGGTATGTCATTAATCATGAGTCGTGACACATGACGTTTCTCATGAGAGACGCGGCAAAACAAAGTACAAAACAAAAATAAATATCTCAAGGCATCACAAAATGACGGAGTATCACAACAAAAATCCCATGATGCATTCTGATGCACAAGCCCTGTAGGAATCAAACACCAAAGCTAACGAATACAAACCTCACACAGAGACACTAAAACGACTAACCTTCCTCTCCTTTGTCCATGTAGTTCAGGGTGTGGCTGCTGGAGGAATACAAAGACAACCCCTTCAACGACTCCACCGACGTCCGTGCCCTGCTGGCCAGTAAGGGCCCGGGGCCCGGGGACGGGCAGACCGTGGCTCCGGAGAGCCCCGTCCTAGCCACACCGGAGCGCTACTCCGACGCTAGCACTGGAACCCCATGACCTGAGAAGCACAAGCGCTAACCGTGTTAAAGACTGATGTTTCCTCTATTGAATAAATTGTAATAGACTCATGGTGGGATGAGTCTGCATCAAGGGAGACCGTTGAAATGCTTTGGAGTCGTTTTGGTGATGCCTATTGGTAGGCCTACTGTTAATCCTAATTTATTCATGTTTTTTTTTTATGTTGTCAAAATAATATCTATTTTGCATTAAAGTGTGAGGTGAAATCAGTGTGTGACCGCAGTTGCCGACGGTGTGTCCAATTGAGGAGAATTATCGGTTGTTCTCCTGTTTTCTTCTTGCATGATAGCATCGAAAACAGACACTGTATCAATCTCTTGCTATTTGGTAAATTGTTAAGCATTTTGTACCTCATTGTTTGTTTTTGTCCTAAAATCTTTAATTAAATAAAACGTACTGCTAAGTTTTTCAAATATTATTGGACTTGTGCATAATGCGTGCCTACTAATGGTCACTAGAGGGCAGCCATACCGACTAAGTGAAGTTGCATGAATTTACATCATTCTCACGTGTCAATCACTGGTTATTTAAGACGACACACAATGTTAATTGCATCCAGCTCGCTCAATAGTAAAACACGACTACATGATTTACTTGCGTGCACTGCCAGAGCTTGGCTTTACTGTTTAAGGCCTATCTGTAACGGAATGCTTCCTACACTACAGCTACAGGTGTCATGCGAGGGATTCCCCATCGCATGCCTTTGCTGGTGCCCAGAGTTCAAGTGAGATTAACCGCGTGATGATGCAGACAACATCTCATCGATCAGGCTCGTCGGACTGCCGTGGCTCCTCCCCTAATGGAGACAGCGCACCGTGCACGAGGGGTGGCATCATTAAAGAATAGGACATTACAGATACCCAATCAGATGCATTCTTGATGCGTGCATGATCTACAAGAAGCTCATCCTGGTTGCGAACTTTATTGAGACAGAAGTTAAAAAATGTTTGAGGGTTGTTGATTATTTTCGACATAGGTCAAATCCGGTCCTTAACATTTTTTGTTAAACTGATGTGAAACTTCTGATACTTTCCTCTTACTTTGCCTAGTCTCGTGGTTTGTGAACAGACATGCACTTCGAGGAGGACGTCAGCCTGTCGGTCAGTTGCGGCAACGGGAAGCTTAGACAGTGGCTGATCGATCAGATTGACAGCAAAAGCTACCTGGGCTTGGTTTGGGAGAATGAGGAGAAATCCATTTTCAGGATACCGTGGAAGCATGCGGGCAAGCAAGATTACAACAGAGATGAGGATGCTGCGCTTTTCAAGGTAAGACATATATAATTGTAAACTTCAGCGTTCATCTTCAGCCTTAACTTCAGGGATATCAGCAATTCAATAATACGTGTAGGTAACTATCTGCTCTACTAGACCTAAACGGATTTAATTGGGGCATTTTACTACTTTAAAAAATATTTAAGTGATTTAATTTATTTTCACTTGAAGACGGCTACTGCCATCACTCGTGCATGCGAGTGGGTCAAAGCATGTGGATACAGCGACTGTGTTTTGTCACTGCAAGATGAAACCAAAACACACTTAGGCCTACAACGTAAACGCACATGAATACTTATATGGTTGAGACCTTAAGAGTATATCACAGGAAGATAATCCCACGTGAATTGATTATTTGATGCCTTTGTGCTTGCAGGCCTGGGCTCTTTTCAAGGGCAAATACAAGGAAGGTGTGGACAAACCGGACCCCCCCACATGGAAAACCCGTCTACGGTGTGCTCTGAACAAAAGCAACGACTTTGACGAGCTGGTGGACAGAAGCCAGCTGGACATCTCCGAACCCTACAAAGTCTACCGAATCATCCCAGAGGGGGTCAAGAGAGGCAAGCCCATCAATAAAGTATTCACAATATTCAGAGAGCTTTTGCTCATGAGAAGTCACATTAATTGTACTCTGTGCAGACTTCCCTGATTGCGTGCAGTTACACACGCGCACACACACACACACACACACACTCACACACTCACACACACACACACACACACACACACACACACTGCAGCGTGACAAAGCGGGGCAACTGTGGTCACGGTTCAACCCTTTCCAAGCCAAGGCATTCACACACCTACCTAAAAACACTCATAAAGAGACACACACACAGACACTTCACAAAACAGAAAAAAAACATTCTGCACTAACCAGCCTCTCGTGTAGAGACGTCACGGGCCAACGCACCTACACCCCCATCCCCCAATCCACCATCATACACCTCTCCAACCCCCACCTCCCCCTTCCCCATTGCAAGCACATTGCTAGCGCCATGCCGTCTGTTTATTGCATGTCTGAAGAGAGAGTTTGGGTTGCACGTCCTTGCTATGCTTTTGGCAGCGCCATCACGCGTGTGTACAGCGACCGCTGTGCGCTCGGCTCGGTCCTCTAGAGGCAGGAAGCCCTAAGGAAGCCAATAGCAATCACCAAGCAGACCGGGGGGAGCTTTTTTTAGAGAGCTTCGGTTAACAAGTGCAGAGTGTACACCACGGCAAATACACAACCTCTCCCCTCAACTATAGCGTGCAACAATGGTGTGTGTGTGTGTGTGTGTGTGTGTGACAACAGAGCTGTGAGGCATATATATTTAGATCTATGTGTGTGTATATATGCATGTTTCCTTCAGATCGTGTCATCTTTCAAACAAGAGGTATTTTGAATCTCTCGAGAAGAGTAGGAAGAACTAGTGAGCGAGTTAAAAAAGATGAGTGATTTAAGATGGGGCATGCTAAGTAAGTGTCACTGACACATGGCATACCATTTACTGACACTGGGCCCTCCCTGTGAGTGGATGGAAATAGCAATAAGCCCCACATGGTGCACATAACTAAGGTACATATTTATATATACAGTATATAAATATATATATATTTTTTTTTAATGAAACATGATTTTCATGTTTTATACATGTGTGCAGCCCTCGGTCAACCTTATGTGGTGTTATGCTATAGGTGCCAAGTTGGGCAACGTGGAGGAGCCACAAGTGCGTATGAATTCCCACAGCTACATCCCAGCCTATCCGTCCCCTCCCAACCAGGTACAAGTCCTCCCCCAGGAAAACCACTCAGAATTCATGAAATGCATTCAATAATTCACCTCAAGTCCAGAAATCCTCCAATTCACTTATAAGGTCAGAACAACACAGTAACCTATACCCCTCCACCCCTACTCCTCTGCTACCCCCCCCAGGTGTCGGGTTACGTGTCAGCCCAGGACAGCAGTGACTGGAGGGAGTACCCCCAGACGGAGCAGCACCCCCTGCCGCCCCCCATCACGCACCCCCACGGCCCCCACGCTGAGCTGCAGTACGGCCAGCCCCACTACCCCCCCGCTGGCCGGCCCTGGTCCGGGGCGGTCCAGGAGAACGGTAGAGCAGCACGGGGGGGTGGGGCTCAGGCGTACAGGAGGAGGGGGGCTTGGGATTCCTGTTCATTCGTTTCCTACGTACTTGCTTTCGACTTTCCGCATAGCTTTGTGATGGAATTATAGTCATGCCAGAAGTCAATCATTTATTTTATCTATTTATTTTATTTACTTGATATGTGAATAATAGGTTCATGCTAAATCAATAAAAAATAAAATATTACAGATATATCCAGTGACGATTTATACAGTATATTCTATTATACATATAACAGAATTGAATACATCATTTGTTTATTCTTGGTTGGGCAGGACAGATTTCTTCCACTGTCAATGTAGAAGTGAGACATGTTTGAATGTGTATGTGCATATTCACTAAAGTAATGTCAACTAAGCTATTATAAATCTATATTTGTTGTATTTAATATACTAGGTGTGCAATGCAGTGGTTCCTTCTACACCTTTTCTCCAGAGTCTATGACCACATTATCCACAGTGGAGCCCTGCAGTGCCATATCTGGTAATAACACAAATGCATAGGGTTAAACACTCATTCACAACAATGTCATTGTCCATGTTTAATGTTTACTATTGAAATAAATAAATGCTACTGATTAGAGATAGTCTTTAAAAATATTAATTCAAGTTTGATGAACTGTAGACCTATGTTTTGATTACCTCTCTCTCTCTCTCTCTCTCTCTCTCTCTCTCTCTCTCTCTCTCTCTCTCTCCCCC
>JAOPUD010000154.1:4148216-4160274 GCA_027122715.1 Trisopterus minutus | reverse complement strand
TGAACTACCTTAACTTCTTTGTTAGAGAGAGGAGGGGATGTATCTTAATATACAGGGAGAATGTATACAGTTCCTTTAAATGCACATTTTAATTATATCAACAAGGTTAATATCATTTGTATCTGATTGTATATTATAGTTATGATTGATATTTCCACGACACCGCCTATTTACAATTACCAAATCTGTGGGGAAAGTTATTCATCATATTCATATTCAACCCACACTGAGTGAGTCAATAAAACTCCCTCAAGATCACTTGGTCTAGTTTTTGCTTATTAAGTACATTTGCTATGAAGGATAATGTGTCATTCCATTTGATAATCTCATTTAACTTCCATTGGAGTGGATTGAAAATAGAATTTTAAAAGTGCAATAATCTCGTGTTAACTTACCAATACTATGCGATTTATCGCGATTAAAACTTTTCATCTCACCAAACAATGTTATAGTGGCTGCTACCTCCTATTTCAAAACAATGTATGGCTACACAGATAATAGTTGAATGATTGTTTTTTCACATTTATATCCTGAGACAGTTAAGGGCAGCTTTGTGTAGTAGAAAAACAACACACGTCGGAAGATCTCCAGAAAAAGACTCTGTATATTCCGTATATTACTTTATTACCAGCCTATTTATTCATCAGAAGGACATAATCCTTTATGTGCCTCTCAGGGGCACATACTGCTTTCATTTCATCACTTCTTTCATACAAAGCACAGCTGTACAGGCAGTGTTCAGGAAATATTATTTGGTCCTGGGCAGGCAAATTGCCTGTGCAGATTTCCCAAAATATGGATCCCTGGTCCCATTCACACATGACCCCATGCAGAAACTCTTCCGGAACTTTGCATGGTAAGACTGCACGTGTGAAAGGGGCTTCAGTCTTGAGCACTGGGTAGGTAGGAACATAAATAAAAAAAATTTAAAAGGGGAGGTTTTTGGGATTGGAGCTGAGAGAGAGGTAGAAAAGCAGTGGTGGGAAACTTTGACTCACTCTTGACGGGACAAAAGCCCCAGCGTTCGTCCTTGCCGTAGTCGTAGGTGGTGGCGCACCAAAGATGTCCGTCCTCCCGACCAACGCCAGTACAACTGTGGAACCACTGTCCATCATACAGGAAGGGCAGGTAGCAAGGACGGCCTTGGGTGTTCCCCTGGATTGTGAAAATCTCTGAAAATGAAAAAAACAAATTAGGAATAAAACAGCATAAAGGCATCAAATCACAGCACGTAGCACCATATAAGAAACAGAATGTTCCTGAACTGTAACTGTGCGTTCACAACAAACACGACGGGGTGACACAACTCCATACAAAGTCAACGTAGAGGCGCAAATCGACATTTGCTAGAAAAACCTGCAGCAAGATTTGACATGCGGCGCAGCATGAAAGCACTGTTACGGGCTAGCGCGTTCACAAGGTATTGCAGCGCGACACCTTTGCTCAAGTTGAAATATAAAAAAGTTGCCGCGACAGTCGTGTGATGACAGCCAATCAGCGTTCACTCCTTGAGTGAGGTAACGTAACAGCCAATCAGCGTTAATCCAGCCGGGCCAACCGTTTCCTGCACTCCGCAGTGAACCGCAGCATGGAGGAGAAAGTGATTGTTGTCGTTTGCAACTCCCGGAGCTCTATATATAATATAATATTATATGATATAATATAATATAATATATAAATATCTATATAATATAATATATAATATCATGACCAAAAGCTGTGTGCGCCTCCGGATGATATTATGAACCCATAAATGACGGGCATTCCAACATCTCTCCCTCTTCCACAACAGGTAAAGACATGCAATGGTGGTTATCTTGGCCATGTTTGAGAATTGGCATGAAGCACTGTTGGCCGGCAAACGATGCGCGACAAAGTTCGCCTGATAAAACTTGCACCGCGACGGATTATGATTTGTCGTGCTGCAAAACTTGGGCGACAAAGCGACCAGGCGACAAATGTGGTTTAGGTGTCTTTTGGTGTGCACAGTAAGACCACATGTGTGTATTCCCTGTCTTGTGCAACTAAACTATTTCTGCTATTCAAGATAACAGCAATCAAACAAACCCCAAACAAACAAACACACTATACTAGAAGACAGATCACCAGAAAAGGACTGGAGTAAATTACCTATTTACCAGCCGGTTACTATTATTAGGAAGATACTTTTGATATAAGAGGAGGAGTTTGGTTTGTGAGAAAATTATATTTTAGTTCATCTTTTCAAATGAATGTACACAGATGCATGGTATGTGTTGTAAATTCCCTGTTAGTTTGTTATATAGTGTGTATATATATATAATGTGTATATATATATTGTTATTCTTATTCAGGCACTTGGGACAGCCCAGGTAGCGCCGTAGGGTCCTTGAGTTTTATTAGGTGCACGGCGCTGCGTCGAAGCTTGTTGCGCCACGACTGCATGACCTGCCACGATAAAGTAAGTAATATTCAACTACGTATATTTATGTATATTTACGTAGGTTAATGCTATTTGCAGACCGCAATTTTGTTCCATATGGTGGCCGTGAATTTGTGTGTTTGAGCTGGTTTCTGCTATTATGTTAGTTCATTCATTCACTAATCGGGCAGCTAGTATATAAGCCTGCACCTTGTGTAGACATGTGTACGTCACTCTGCCACGGCGTTGTCGGCTGTTGTATTGCACCGTGTTAATGTAATCTTGTAATAATTATTAGTCTATTTTCTTATTCTATTTTACAGAAAAAACATTCATACATTAATTCATTCATCCTTCATTTATTTGATTATTCATTGAAGATATCATTCGCAATAAGCAAGATATAAACAACAAGAACGGTTCCCTGTGTATGCGTCTACTCTCTGACCGGAGTTGCCGTCTTGGATAGAGTGGTTCCATCACACACAGACACGTATAATCTACAATATTGGTCCTTCGAGCCGGATTACTTCACCCACGACGGAACTATGGATGCACAGAGAACAGCAGCAGCTGAAAGCAGAACACAAGGAAGAGGAAGGCCGCGACAGCTTCCAGCACACATGCAGGGCTATCAGGTCAGCTTACCACAGTCCCTCATGCCTTATACTGCCCCCTTCGAAGACGACAGTGCGAGCGCCAGCGGACAGCAGCTGCGGTCACTCAGCCTGCACACCGAGTCTGCCGTTACAGGTGACCAGCGATACACCGCGCTCGGGCCCCCTCCCTGTCCCTCCTCGCCAGAAGCAGTTGATAAGGCGAGTCAATGGGACATAGCAACATATGCTAGTAATCTGCCCAGCCACCTGCACATGTGTGCGGGGCTCCAATCGCCAGCCCCCTCCGAACAGAGCTGCTACAGCCAGCGCTTAACAGAATACAGCTTCAATGCAAGCGGACCAGGTTCTCCTACGCAACAGCATACGTCATATATCGGTCCGGGCGTCCCGTCGAACCACTCAGCTTGGTTGAACTCCCAACCAGACAGCCGTGACTTTCGGCAGCAGCCGTTATCCTCCCAGCTGGGACCACCTGCCCAGCCTCAAGATAAGCTGCTGCTAACACCACTGCTGTACACAACAACTGCAACATTGCAGTCTCAAGTAACAACAGTTTATACGCCACGCCAAAGGCAGCAGAGCTACACGTTGACTCAGTCCCTACCGTCAACAATAACTTCTGCACCGCTATTCGGAGCAGTTCCTAGACCGCCAGTTCCCACTGCGACGAGTATTGTCATGACACAGTCTAACTTCCAGGCGATGCAAGCAGGGTCCAACAACTGTCAAAAGCACCAGGGTACCAGCCTGCCTACCAGCCAAACCAGCCTGTCAACGCCTGTGCAGATCATATATGCCAGCATGCCAACGACCATACAGGCCCAGTATTAGCCTTTGCCAATGGCATTTGCCTATCCAGCATATCAATATGCTCCAGCTATGCCTGCACAGCCTACATATCAACCCCAGACTGCAACAGCGCAGTACCTTGCACACCAGATCCCCGCTGCAGCTGCTCTCCAGCCAGTGGGCCAGCACCCAGTAGGCACACCTCAGCAGTTTACCTATCAACCACCCACATGGGCAGTGGCGCCTTTACCATACACACCTGCTGTTCCCCCGCAGACAGCGTATCAGCCTCCGCCAGTCATCCCTGCACAGCCAGTGTATCAACTGCCGCCGTACCAGCTGAGCCATCATCCACAACCGGTGTACCAGCGTCAGCCTGCTCCAACAACTCATCCAGCGTATCAGCTGGTGCCTCCAGCACCTGGTCCAGCACCTTATCAGCCGGCACCAGCTCCGCCAGTCCAGTATGCCATTCAGCCCCAGTATACACCAACACAGATGCCATCCACTCTCCTGCCTCCCAGGCAGCCAGTCCCAGTACTAAAACTGCCTAACTTGGTCAATGACAATGAGAGAGACTTCACTGACCTGAAGATGGCGCTGGACCACCTACTCAGTCCCCACACTGAACTTTCTGAGCATTACAAGTACCATGTACTTATGGAGCACCTGGTTCTGGATGAAGCCAGGCTGATAAAACAGTCCTGCAGGCATTATGCGCAGCCCTACACCACCGCCATGCAGGCCTTACAGCAGCAATATGGACAGCCACATCAACTCGCGCAAAGCGAGATTGCCGCGATCCTGAACTCTCCTGACCTCAAAGCAGGAGATTCCAAAGCCTTCCAGAGCTTCGCCCTTAGCGTCGACCTGCTAGTGGGAATGGTTACGTCGCTGGAAGGGCCCAACGGGATGGAAGTGATGTCGACCGGCCATGTCGATCGGCTCCTGAGTAGGCTCCCTAAGCAATCGAGGGACGGCTTCGTGGAGCATCTACAGGCTCAAGGTCGCCTCAATACAAACAGCCTAAACCCGTACAACCTTCGAGACGTCGCCGACTGGCTCAGGGTAAAGGCCGAAGCTCAAAGACTGTCCGCAAGAATGGCACAGCGCCATCGGATTGAAGGGCCACAGGCCCCCAAAAGAGATAGGCAAGTTCCGGTGCCCAGGCCTCGCAACCTCTCAGTTTATCATGGCTCCAACAAGCCGTCTGACGGCCATCAGCTTTCAGACACGTTTCGGTCGGAGGCCAAGCAGCAGAAGTTCAAGAGGATATGTCTCTTCTGTAAGAGTGCCAATCACTACCTATCACAGTGTCCAGAAATCGTTTGCCGCCCACCGGAAAGATCGAGAAGTGGATAGCAGACGGCAAGCGTTGTCGTAAGTGTGGTCGCACCAACCACCAAGTTCAACAAAGAAGAGATGGATAAGTCCAGCGAGTCATGGTTTATTCCCCATCACCTCATCCATCACGACGGCAAAGATCGCCTAGTCTTTGATTGCTCTTTCACTTACTGCGGCCTCTCCCTTAATGAGCAACTCCTCCCGGGTCTAACCCTCAGACCATCACTCATCGGGGTCCTCCTGCGATTCCGGCAGTATGCTGCCGCCATCAGTGGAGATATCCGGGCAATGTTCCATCAGGTTTGTCTCCTACCGGAGGACCGGCCATTGCTGAGGTTCGTCTGGAGAAACCTGCAAAGAGAAGAGCCACCTAACATCTACCAATGGCAAGTCTTGCCATTCGGTACAACCAGCAGCCCATGCTGCGCAACATTTGCACTGCAAAAGCACGTCAAAGACCACATGGAGGGAAACGAAGACATCCTGCAGTTCATAGAGCAGTCGTTCTACGTGGACAACTCTCTCCAGAGCCTTTCAACACCCGAGTCTGCCAAGCTTCTCGTGGACAAGATGCGGCAGTGTCTAGCCTCGGGAGGATTCGAGATCCGGCAGTGGGCAAGTTACTTCCCATCTGTTGTCCCCCATCTGCCTTCCACTGCCAGATCAGAGAGCACAGGGCTATGGCTAGCTGAGAAGAGCACCGACCCTCAGAAGCCGGCTCTGGGCCTATGGTGGCATTGTCCGACTGATAAACTTGGCTACAAGCCCAAGCGGATGGAGAGCAAGATTCCCACCATGCGCCACGTATACAAGGTGCTGGCCTGGCAATATGATCCTCTTGGATTCATCATTCCCTACACGGTAAGCTCAGTATGCGTACACCAGAGATGGAGCCGACAATGGGTCTTATCCGAGTCGGTGGACGCTTTCATTGTATGGACATCTCCTGTTCTACTGACATCCACCCCATAGTTCTCGATCCCTGCCATGCGATAACAAGACTTCCATCATGGACGTGGATGCACGACTACTCCACCCAGGGCCCAATAGGGTCTTCGCCGAGATCAGGCGCAAGTACTGGGTCCTGCGTGGGAGACAGGCTATCAAGCACCATCAGAGGACTTGTGCGGAATGCAGAAAATTGAGAGGGCATCCAGTGGGTCCAATAATGGCGGACCTACCTCCTGCCCGCCTGAAGATCTTCAGGCCTCCGTTCTTCTCGACGGGGGTGGACTGCTTCGGAACATACATCATCAAGGTCGGGCGGCGCAGTGAGAAACGATGGGGTGTCATATTTAAATGTCTCACCACTCGATGTGTCCACTTGGACCTGTTGAATAGTATCGATGCCGACGCCTTCCTCCTAGCATTGAGGCGATTCATCGCACGTAGAGGCACCCCTTTCGAGGTTCTCTCTGATCAGGGAACAAATTTCCGAGGTGCAGAGAGAGAGCTGAAGGAGGCGTTCGCTGCAATGGAACCACAGCTACAAGAGAGACTTGCCAAACAACGGATCAAGTTTAAGTTCAACCCACCAGCAGCTCCCCACTTTGGTGGCGCCTGGGAGCGTGACATACAATCCGTCAAGAAAGCTCTGCAGGTGGTGATTGGCACTCAGTCTCTCAAAGAAGAAGTCCTGCTCACAGTCTTAATCAAAGTGGAAGGCATCCTTAATTCCAAGCCTTTAGGATACGTATCGTCAGACGTTGGGGATCCGGATCCTGTGACACCAAACATGTTGCTGATGGGGAGGCGGGACGCCTCCTAGCCACAAGTGTCCTACGCTCCGGACCCACTCACCAGGAGACGGTGGCGTCATTGTCAAATGATGGTGGATGCATTCGGTCGGCTGAGGTCCAAGTGGGGGACAAGACTTACCTGCGACCAGTAGCACGCCTTGTCCGGCTGTCAGCTGTTCCGGACGACGACGCAGATCCAGGGAATTCTATAGCACCTTAGGGAATTTATTTTGTTTACATAATAACCATGCTATTCAGGGGCGGCTGTTGTGAATTCCCTGTTAGTTTGTTATATAGTGTGTATATATATATAATGTGTACATAATTGGGTAATTACATAAATGGGTAATTATAGACCACTCCATACGTCAGCTGCCGCCGGACGCCTGTAGGGTACTGGCCCACCACCATCCTGAGACCGTGGATGATCTGGTCAGACAGCTTGAGAATTGGCAGGTGGCCCAGCAGCTGAGCAACAGGACCGGGACCACACCACGACCTGCCGAGACCCGCCGAGACCAACGGGGACCCATGACCTTGGCCTCGACACCCGCACCAGTCCCACCGATCGTAACCCCGGCGAGTCGCGAAGGGAGACGGTGTTACGAGTGTGATCAGCCCGGCCACATAGCTCGCTACTGCCCTGGAAATCGGACGTATCGATGCCGTCGGCCTACGCGGACAGGGGGACGGGCCGGCCCTGCATGCTGGCCAACTGTTGGGCACAGACGACGTCCGGGAGCCCGACCATACCAGCGAGGGTTATGAACCAGGACACGCAGGCCCTATTAGACACCGGCAGCGTGGTCACCCTCCTCCGCCCCGACTTGGCGGGAGGAAGGGAGGGGAAACCCATGGAGGTGGCCTGTGTGCACGGGGACAAACAAACCTACGAGACCTGCCATGTGGTCGTTCGGACACCACACGGGGTGTTTACGGCACGAGCAGGGATTGTACCCCACCTCCCGGTACCACTCCTGATTGGGAGGGACTGCCCGATATTTAACCGGCTTTGGGACCCGACGCGAGAACTCTGGGCCAGGAGAGAGCCTCCCCGCCAAGGGGCGAGGTGAGCTCGGCAGGCCTGCGGGGCCACACGTTGCCCGTCGTCGCCCAGGGAGTTGATGGCAGAGGACCAGGAGTCAGAGGGGAACGGACCATCTCCACCGGGGTCCCCGATCCACCCAGGGAGAGGAGGGCCCGCCCAATCCGGATCACCGCGATCCCATCCCGACACCCCGGACTCCCTCACGGCGTCCGAGCAACCAGATCCCCCGGAAGAACCGGAGAGATCCCCCCTCACTGAGTTTTCGGATTTCGTACCGGAGAGGGAGGAAGGTTTGGCCCGACCAGGACAGTTCGCCAGCGCCCAGCTCCAAGACGAGGCCCTGAAACACGCCTGGAGCCACGTGGTGGCCCACGACGGACAGACCCGGGACACTTTGTGAGTCACACGCAACACGCATTTCAGCACAAAGGGGGGACTATTATACAGAGTGGTGGAAGGGGAGGGGGGAGTAAGGGAACAATTAGTAGTTCCCCGGGCGTATGTAAGCAAGGTGCTGTTTATGGCCCACACCCACCTCATGGGAGCCCATTTGGGCATGGACAAGACCCGAGAAAGGGTCCTCGCGAGGTTTTATTGGCTGGGGGTAAAAAGGGATGTGGAGAGCCATTGTCAGGGGTGTCCCGAGTGCCAGAGGGTAGCGCCTAGGACCTCAGTCAGAAACCCCCTTATCCCCATGCCAATAATAGAGACTCCTTTCAAGCGATTAGCTCTGGACATTGTGGGGCCCCTCCCCAAGACCAGCCGGGGTCACCGATATATCCTGGTCCTGGTGGATTACGCCACCCGGTACCCCAAGGCCCTACCCCTGCACGCAGCTACCGCGTAGGCGGTCGCCCGGGAGCTGATGCTCCTGTTTAGCCGGGTGGGGATAGCAAAGGAGGTTCTAACCGATCAAGGCTCATGCTTCATGTCCCGTGTAATGAAGGAACTACTCAGCTTCCTGCCGGTGTAGCAGCTCCGGACCTCGGTCTACCACCCCCAGACGGATGGCCTGGTGGAACGTTTTAACAAGACGTTGAAACAGATGCTAAAAAAGGCCATGGATAAGGACGGTAAGAACTGGGACCAGCAATACCCCATGTGCTATTCGCAGTCCGGGAGGTGCCCCAGGCATCCACCGGATTCTCACCCTTCGAGCTGCTGTACGGACAAAGGCCCTGCGGCACCTTGGACATCGCCAAGGAAGTGTGGGAGAGCCAGCCATCCCCCCACCGTGTGGCCCATCGTCCGAGAACACCTCCGGCAAGCCCAGCAGGCCTAAGCGAGGGTCTACAACCGGGGAGCCCAGTTGCGAACCTTCCATCCTGGGGAGCTGGTCCTGGTCCTGGTCCCTATGGCAGAGTGCAAGTTCCTGGCCAAGTGGCAGGGACCCAATGAGGTGGTTGAACGGGTGGGCGAGGTAAACTACTGGGTTAGACAACCGGGGAGGCGGAAGCCTACCCAGATCTAACACATTAACATTTTGAAGCAGTGGAGCGGGGGAAGGGAACCCCCTGACCCCGCTCCCCTGGCACTGGCGGCC
Source organism: Trisopterus minutus (assembly GCA_027122715.1). NCBI lineage: Eukaryota > Metazoa > Chordata > Actinopteri > Gadiformes > Gadidae > Trisopterus > Trisopterus minutus. Next base: position 4,150,790 of record JAOPUD010000154.1, on the reverse strand, counting down.
CGACAAGAGATCCCGGAGGTTCCGGTGGGCGAGGACCTCAGCCCAGCTCAAAAGCAAGACTTGGACGACCTTGTCATGCAGCACCGGGATGTATTTTCCGAGCTCCCGGGGAGGACCACGATCACCCATCATGATATCGGGACGGCACCGGGAGTGAAGGTGAGAGTACCCCCCTATAGGATCCCTGAGGCCCGGAGGGAGGCCATCCAGGCCGAAGTCTGCCGGATGCCACAACTCCGGGTCATCGAGGAGTCGCATAGTGCCTGGTCCAGCCCGGTAGTCCTCGTACCGAAGCCAGATGGATATTACCGGTTCTGCAACGACTTCCGGAGGCTGAACGAGGCGTCCGAGTTCGATGCCTACCCCATTCCCCGGGTGGACGAGTTAATCGAACGCCTTGGACCAGCCCGTTACCTCTCGACCTTGGACCTGACCAAGGGATATTGGCAGGTACCGCTGCCCGGGAGAAGACGGCGTTCTCAACTCCAGGGGGGCTGTACCAATACACGGTCCTCCCCTTCGGAGTACATGGCGCGCCGGCCACCTTCCAACGCATGATAGACCAGCTCCTCATGCCCCACCAGGCCTACGCGGCGGCCTACATAGACGACATCATCGTCTATAGCCACAGCTGGGATGTCCACATCCGCCAGCTGAGGGCGGTGCTGGGGGAGCTGTGGAAGGCGGGCCTCACGGCCAACCCGGGAAAGTGCCGTCTCGGGCGGGAGGAGACGGCGTACCTGGGATACCAGGTGGGGCCGGGAATCGTCCGACCCCAGGAGAGCAAGGTGGCCGCCATCAGGGACAGGCCCCAACCCCGCACCAAGAAGCAGGTGTCGTTTTTAGGACAAGTTGGGTATTACCAGCGGTTTATACCTGGGTTCGCCACGCTGACCAGCCCCCTGAACGACCTGACCCGGAAGGCCCTGCCGGATCGGATCACCTGGTCCGAGGCAGCCAACCAGGCCTTTGGGACGCTCTGCGAAGCCCTATGCACGGAGCCGATCCTCATAACCCCTGACTTTGCTTCCCCTCTGATAGTGCACACAGACGCCTCTGAGGTCGGGTTGGGGGGAGTCCTATCCCAGGTCCGGGCTGGAGAAGAGCACCCCATCACGTACATCAGTCGGAAGCTACTGCCTAACGGGCGAAACTACTCGACGGTAGAAAAGGAGGCCCTGGCCATCAAGTGGAGCCTCGACAAACTGAGGTGCTATCTCCTACGGCGGGACTTTACTCTGGTCACTGACCACGCGCCACTGAAGTGGATGGCTGGCGCCAAAGACACAAACGCCCGAGTGACGCGATGGTTCCTTGCCCTACAGGACTTCAGGTTCAAGGTGGACCACCGACCGGGCAGGGAGCACGCCAACGCCGACGCCCTGTCACGACGGGATACCTGCCAGGGCGGGTTCCCTGTCTACCGGAGGCCTGAGCAAGCGGTGAGGGAGTGTGGCATCCCGCCCCTTAAACCTCGGTCCAGGCGGGTCCGGGGTTGGGGGTCTGAATCGACACCCAACGTAGAGGCTCCCGGAGACCCTAGAGTTGTTGATTGTGTTCGCTGTAATTATTCTCTGCATTACATGCCGTCTACGGCTTCCACCCTCCACAACTCTGAATTATTCAGAGAACCAGACCCTCGGGGAAACGGGATACCACAATGCATAGATTGAGTCAAATGTCCTTCCATTCATTTTGTTTGCCAAGGGTTTGGCTCACATGTAGAGATTTCAGCACATCACACGTAAGACCTCTGGTGTTTGATCATCCCAGCCTATACTCCTCTTCAGCTTCACTCTGATCTATCTCCCCATAGAGCACCCTTTCCCAACCTTTGGACTCATCTATGCTAGTCCACCATGAGAGCCATCTCCTTAGAGAACCTAGATGCTATCACCGATCTGACTATGCGAATGAAACAACAGAAAATTAATCCTACCACTGTTAATACTATCATGAGTACCAAACCCACTTTGATTAGCATCGTTCCCCATGTACCAAGTTTTATATTCATCCACCCAAATGCATCCTGCCCATGGCCTGTGTTATCCTTCCCCTCCTTCCTTAGTTTTTTGAGGTTATTCATTGCAAGGGTAAATGATCCATCTGGAGCAGTATTATTTGGGATGAAAGTGCAACACATTTCACCTATGAGAGCGCAAACTCCTCCCTTCTCTGCTAAAAGCCAATCCAAGGCTTGTCTATTTTGCAAAGCCATTAGGCTTGTCTCTCGCAACTGTTCACCCGAGGTGGACAAAGCATCATCTGTCTAGTTGATGAACCTCTGTTGGTTGTAATAAATGTAATTGATCCATTCCACGTTTTTAGCGATTCCAATTGCTGGTATTATTGATTCAAAACCTGCTAGTACTTCATTTCTGGCCTTGAACATATATAAGGTATGCCTCTGGGTTGTCCTATGCTGTCAATTTGTACATCGGAATCTACCTCATATGCCCTTTTCTGCCTACTTGTGTCATTTATATCGCTGTCTCTAAGATTACCGTCAATCCCATCTAGTGAAGGTAATATTACAACTTCTGTTACCACCTGTACCCTTGCGCATCTGCCTTT
>JAOPUD010000154.1:3952774-3964173 GCA_027122715.1 Trisopterus minutus | reverse complement strand
CTCTCTCTCTCTCTCTCTCTCTCTCTCTCTCTCTCTCTCTCTCTCTCTCTCTCTCTCTCTCTCTCTCTCTCTGCCTAAGTGCATCAAGGACTGTGCTGCATTCATAGTATTTATAATCATAGTATTTACAGTTTTGCATTGCGCTGCCAATGGGTTTTATGATCTGCTACTACATCAAAGGAAGACTTAAATGATAAACGTACATAACATAATAAAAACAAAATACATAAAGGAAAATTGTTGGTGAAAGTAATATCACCAACAATACAAAAAATGCTAATAATAAACATTAGTGATATGTGATTAGGGAGGGTATGTAACCAAAAAATTGTATTCAATCTAAATGATTGTGCTCTTTATCGTCTGCGCGGTGACAATGACCTATGGCACGGCGAATGGAAAGCATGTGGGAGATGCAAGTTACATGTGGGTCCTTGGTCAAATATATGCATACAGTATTTATATATACATAGTGTGGATCTCCGGGAGGCCGAGACAGAAATGGAAGCAAAAGAATGTAAAAGATGTTCAGCCTGTCTTGTCTATGAGGGGCTCTTTAACGGCGCACAAAACAAAATGCTGTCCGCTGTCTATGTTTATACTATGGAGAATTTATAGGAAGATTGCAAGCTGTCAAAAATATGATATACAACCAATAAATCAAATTGCGGTGGATGGTACTGGGACTTCCCTAGCTCTCATTTACACTCCCCTTCACCTGCCATTCACCTTAACCCCCCCCCCAGGGTAAGCTGGTACTGAGCAGCTCAGCATTTAACTGCTATCATGTCTCATCTGTATATATCATACAGATGAGAGCTACACAACACAAAAGACAAGACGAAAACCGCTATCAAAGCCATTTTGGTCTAAAGCTAGCTATGTAGAACCAAAACGGTATATTTTTATTTATATTATAAAGTCATTTATATATAATCAACAAACCAAAATACAGCACGATATGTATTTTCTTTTCATTTTTTTTCAGTGGTTCCTAACTTTAATTTTAGGTGTACCACTTAGGTCCTACCACACATCAAGACCTTTCGCAGACCCCCTGACATAAACCACAGACTACCTGCGCTTAAATACACAAGCATGTCTACAAGAAGGCCAGTGTGTACATTTAGCAGACACAAATTACTACAAACATCAATGGAAAATACAATGGAAAAACATGGTGATATGCAACTATTTCTGAAACAATAAAAACCTATATTATTTTTACTGAATACAATTTTTTCTATTTTTGTAAAATCTGTAAATCCGTGCCCCCTGAAGTACCCTCGTGCAACACCGACTAAAAACAATGCTCTCGTGCTGTACAGTGTACTAGTTATAACGTACCACTAGAGGACACTGTCCCCACACAATACTATGCTGACCATAGTCCTTCATTATCCTCGCCATTTGCAATTCATCAGTCACCCCACCCTCAATTAACTTTTTGTGCAAGGGTTCTTAATATTGAGAGTGATGTCTCTGATATATATATATGATATGCCATTTTTATTTGTTTCAGTTGGAAATATATCAGCCTACTGTACAAGTAATTTATGTTATATATTTCTATGATAGTATACACCTTCATCTTTTTTTATTATTTTAAGCGCTCATCACTGCCAATTCTCAAGGCTACTCATACGAACAATTTTAGCTATTCAAAGGACCATATATATATAATTTGATTATAAACCAGACAAAATAAAAGAAAAATATCCGAGCCAAGATATTACTATCTAAGTTTTTGGTGGTCAATAATGGCCTCAAATTATGCTGCATCTTGGAAAAATAGATTTACAATATCAGCAAGAAACCAGTATCACTCAGTATCACTTCAATCAAAGATATGCATTAGGTATTAAACTTAAAATAATTATTTCTTAGAACTCACTAGGATAAAAAACCAAAACAAAATTCTAATAAGTCGCTCTCCTCTTGGATTCGGCGAGACCACACAGGGTCTGCTGTTTCACTATTCATTGTGGAATGAAAACTGCAATACCACGGTAGTTTCCAAAGGCTACACAGGTACAGTACAGGTACACTCCAGGTACAGTACAGGTATACTACGGGTACGCTCCAGGTACAGTACAGGTATACTACGGGTACACTCCAGGTACACTACAAGTTTGCTCCAGGTACGCTTCAGGTACACTACAGGTATACTACGGGTACAGTACAGGTACACTCCAGGTACACTACAGGTACGCTCCAGGTACACTACAGGTATACTACAGGTACAGTACAGGTATTCTACGGGTACACTCCAGGTACACTACAGGTACGCTCCAGGTACACTACAGGTATACTAAGGGTACAGTACAGGTATACTACGGGTACACTCCAGGTACACTACAGGTACGCTCCAGGTACACTACAGGTATACTACGGGTACAGTACAGGTATACTACAGGTACAGTAAAGGTACACTAAAGGTATACTTGGGTTCAAAGTCAGACCCTTTTGGACAGGAGTCAAACCCTCTAACGCTGGAGGGGCTCACACACGCAGGGCCCCGCCAGGCCCCTGGGTTTTGGAATAGGAAGCGTCTCAAAAGTCTGCATCTCATTTCTTCGCTTTCTCATGCGGTAGTTAAATATAACCATGCGTTAGCTGGGATCTAATTTGTTAGTGACGCTTCACACTGACTGGAAAGCCGTCATACATGTCACCATATCACAGGCAAGATATCTAATAACTTCCAATGGCAGTAAAGGGCAGTTTGACATGGCGGGATGTCTCTTAAAATAGAGGATTGGGGCGTCCCCCCCCACTGTGAGCGCCTCTACTGCTTCAACGCCTTTGAGCAAAAAACGGGTCAACCTTATACGGCAACCTACTTTGCAGGTTGTCTCTCACAACGCTTTTAGTGAATACAGAGATACTTCAAAATAAGTTAAATTAAATTAAATTAAGTAAAATATACTTTGGAGACACAATTGAATTTGGCATCCTCTATATGAAAGTCAGAAAAACAAAAACTGTTCAGACTATTTGGATTATTTTCTAATTGGGCTAAAACCGACACGCTGAATCCATCATATACACAGAGGGCGGTCCAAGAACACAATGTTCACAGGGCTCAACACTGACACCAAAAAGGAATCTTGTGGATGCGAGGTGTTATTTACGGTGCTAGTGTTAATAAAAAAAGAATATATATATATATAGGGTTATACATACATACAGGGTTCCCCTGGAACGGTCTAATTGGTTTAAACCTATTTTATTGGATAACTCTTCAAAAAGCAAAACTGTGCTATGTGGAGGAAGGCACTGGCTTCGGATCTGCTCCTCAAAGAATGCAGTATGCTGCATAACGGATCGTAATTGGAGCATTTTACCCAATTAGCAGCTTGTGATTATTCAATATAGGAGGAGGAGCGCCAAGTTTGTTCATGTGGCAAGTCATGTCAACGCCCTCAGCAAAATAAATAGGAAAAAGACCCCTTTGCAATAAAAACATTTTACAACTTATTCAAAGTTCATCTGTTCAAATGAATGAACACAGACGGGAAAGTTAGTTGCCGAAGTGCCACCAGTCGAAAATGTTAGTCTTGAGCCCCGGTTCACATTTACACAGCTTTTTTACATTTTACACAGCTTACATTTCAAAATGTGCATAAAGAAGATAAATAAAACAAAACAAAAGTCAAATCGACAGATTCCCTCCACAACATCCACAAAGTTGTTACCTGCATTGCAAGTGCCTCCGATGCTGTGCCTCTCCTCCGGTAGCAGAGTATATCCCACAGCTTGCGCCACACATACGTGGCCCCCAGACACAGGCGGCTCCATAGCCACATGTCTCTGCTCTTGAGGAATGGCTCCACGGCTCTGATTTCACTTTTCGCCATTCAGCAAAATTCTTGAGCAGTTCTTCAGACCTATCCTGTTTATATATAACCAGACCTTAGACCGGGAAGACCGCAAGGGTGAGGAAAGATGGCAGAATGGTGACGGGGAATATGAAGTGTTCCGAGGGTAAGTGCCGCCCTCCTTTACAGAACCGGCGTTGACTTCATCGGGGATGTGTTAATCCAACCGATCCCCATCGCCCCATCAGGATCTGCAGCATAAGGACAAGGGGTTTGAGGCGATGAAACAAGAGGGACAGGTGCATACTGAGTTTGGCCAGGGGCCACAGTGGTTTTACAATAGGCTACTGTATGAAATAGGTATGGATGTACAATCTATCAGTCCCTTTCTAAAAAACCCTTCTAGATCTTTCAAGGTTCATCTCTTTGCCTCATGAACGCACGTACACACACATGTACTCACACACACACACACGCACACACACACACACACACACACACACACACACACACACACACACACATAAAGATACACACAATCAGATGTGTGTACACACACACACACACACACACACACACACACACACACAAATACCTTTCACAAATGACCTGGCTAGGTATAGATGCATTCACACAAACACTTCAAACATAATTAAACGATTAAAATGGGAGGATTATTTCGTTGTACATCTGATCTCTAGGTCAGCGTGCCATGGCCTGTACACATGTAGAGGTCCCTTCTGCGGGGTTGAATTACAAATAACGTACACATGCAAACACGTGGGCCACGATGACCTGTGACCTTTAATTTCAGTGAGGTCACTGCACCTTATTGACCTTATGCTAAAATGAGTAAACACAAATCACAACCATGTAACAACCATTCATCTGTAGGTCAGATTCCTTTTGTTTAATTGATTTGGCTAACTTCACTGGGGTGTTTGCAGCCATAGACACCAAGGACTACACACAACACACACACACATATCCAGAATGTCTGGCACCATAGCAGAGACTCTTCAAGTTGTCTGCAGCCAGTGCTGTTGCTCTGACGAAGGGCTTCCTATCTGTCTCACTTTATACTACTGGTGAAATAAAAGGAAATGTACTCATGAGTTTGAATAATTGCTGATAGTCCATCATAATCATTTATTTATTGGTTAAATGTTCTTCTGCAACCAGGTACCTAGGAGATAATTCATTGACAATGTATTGTCTGCAAGTAGACCCATTGCTTTTTCCTAAATGTTCTGACCTGAAGGAAAATGTAAAAAGAAGCTTTGTAAATGATGGCATGGAATGTATTTTGTTGAGTTGGTTGTTGGCGGTTTTTTATTTGTTTTTATTAGCGTGACAAGTCGACCGTCATAATACCCCGAGTTTGAGATCTCAAGATATTGCCCAATATCCCGAGATAGCGAAACCAATCAAATTGAGCTATCTTAGGGGGTTCACGTGTAGCACATAGTCATGTGATTTATTATTGATTCATTTATTAATTATTTATAATTCTGTTATTATTTTCCCATCTCGGGAAAATAATAACACAAGCCGTAAAGCCAGGACTATCAAAAACGACAGGTCCCACAATGCAACTGAAACTAACGGCAACATAAAACCATACTTTCTTGCCTGATTATCTTAATTTAAAAAAAATACTTTTAACTACTTAATAACTGTTAAAGGGAAATTCGGCCAAGGAAAGCTTAACTTAAATGTTACTATTTAAAGCACGTCTCCCGTTGTTTTGGTCACGTGGTAAAAAAAAAGGGTCAAAAGTTTCGCGGGAAAAAACATGGAGGACGAAGTGACAGCGCCTCCGCGCTCAGAGTCTGTGCAATGCCCCGTTTGCTCCAAAGGATTCAAACCTTCCAAGATTAACGCACATCTCGACAGATGCCTTCAAGACGACGCCGACCGCTGTCCGTCCACCGTGGACGAGGGCGGACCGCCTCTTAAGAAACCCCGTGTTGCTGCTGCTTCACCTCCACCCGTAGGCCTACCTGTCAATGGGACCCCGACCCGTGGGCTCCGAGGTACGTCCTCGACCGTGTTCTCCCTGTTTCAGAACAAAAAACACAACGTTTCAGTTCAAGGTGAACAACAACCAGGCTCTTCTTCATCAGCCGTCAGCAGGGGTGTTAAACGCACCGCTCCAGGTGATACAGAACCAGGACAGACTGATGCTGACCACACTATGCCCAGTCCACCCAGTACTTCATTAACCTCAGTGAAGAAATCTACGGAAGCCGTGCCGTCCCGGACCTTTCTGACCACCGACAAGCCCTTAGCCGAGACACTGCGACCCAAAACGCTGGAGGAGTACTTTGGACAGAACAAAGTGGTGGGAGAGCATACTCTCCTCCGCTCACTTCTGGACTCACAAGACATCCCCTCGTTGATCCTTTGGGGACCCCCCGGATGTGGAAAGGTTATTCATTTAAATGATTCTATGCATAGTTGCCTTAAATATATCCTGTCCTTGCAGTTGCACAAGCGTTAATGCAATTACCAGAGACCCAGACTTGAGTAAATGTACAAGTACTACATTAAAAAGAGTATTTTTGAGTAGAAGTTGAAGTGTTTTTAAACGTCATTAAACGTCACACTTAAGTGGAAGTACTAAAGTATTCAAAATGTTTTGTACTTGAGTATTGCAAATGTTAATTTTAATATGTACCACTCAAGTACTCAACTTAAAGTAGAAGTACAAGTATTGTGTTATGTTTATATCAAAGAAAGCAGTCAAAAGTTATATATATGTAACTTTTATCATTGTTTATATTATTTCAAATATTTAAGCTGAAGGACACACAAATCCTTTGGCTGTAGCAGAAGTACAAGGAATACAATACAGAGCTGTATTAAAGCTGTCAAAGGCCACATACAAGTGTTTATGTAAAAACAAACAACTAAAACATTTCAAAGACCAAGTGACAAACATGGGTCAAGGTTAGAAGTTAAAGGACAATTCTGGTATTTTGAACATTGAGCCCTTTCTGGTTTGTCTAGGATGAAATAGAGTGGTTGACACCGAAATGTTGACGATTGGTCCTGTCTCGGGTATTTGGCTCATTTAGAATCGCCCCTGCCTGCTTCCGAATGGCTGGCGACGTGCATGCACAAACCTGTCCATAAAACAACCCTAAACATTTGTTTTCAGAACTGTGTAACTCACCAACTCAAGTGGTTAGTGGTGTTGGGTGATATTCCAAATCAAGTATCGTTTTGAAATACAGTTTCTGTCATGTTTTATTGCACATTAATCACATTTTAAAAATACAGTTGATTTCTCTTGGAAGACTCATTGCTCGTTGGCCGGAAACGGAAAGGACAGAACAGAAATCAATGGGATATAATTTTTATAATTGTAACGTGTAACGATTCAGCACATGAAAAATGTATCGGAGTAAAAGTATTAAACTCATCAAAAATATGTAGTGAAGTAGGAGAAAAAAAGAATACCTCAGTACAGTACTGAAGTAGTTGTACTTCGTTACTAAAGATCTCTGGCCATCATTCATTGACGGACATTGATTTTGCACAATGTTAGGCTGCAAATCGTATTAGCCCAAAGAGTCTACTAATCGAAGATGAAAGTAATTACACGTATTGCGATGAAATTAAAGTTACGCAATGGCTTGGTCTTAAACGTATTATGCATTCATAAACACCAATACATGAAGTATACATAAGGGTGTCTGTATATCGCTCTGTGGTGAGGCTAGGTGAACATCACCAATGTGGCTGCACAACGCAAAGCGAAGTCATAGATGTAATGGCTGCTCTGACGATCATCAGTTCATATCGTGTCGTGCTCTCCTCTCCTCTCTCTCTCTTTCCTAGACCACTCTCGCTCACATCATAGCCAGCCAGAGCAAGCAGAAGGGAACGGTGCGCTTTGTGAAGCTCTCTGCCACCAGCGCGTCGACCAGTGACGTACGAGAGGTGATCAAGCAGGCGCAGAACGAACTGCGGCTGTGCAAGAGGAGAACCATCATGTTCATAGACGAGATCCACCGCTTCAATAAGTCCCAGCAGGTGCTGACCAGCAAGCGTGTTTCAATTCCCTGTCAATTTTCAATGCATATATAGCCATAATGGCATGTGTTTTTTAAATTGTTGTCTTGCACCTCCCAAGAAAGAAGAAAGCCTTTATTATCATTACAGTACAACGAAATTCTTAGTAAAAACTTTTCCACTTGGTGCATTTGTTTGCATGGCAAACATAAGGGTCAATTATTTTTACAAAATAAAAAATAACAAATAACCAATGTACAAACGAACAGTAGAAAATATCTGTAAACAGTGGAATAGTGCAAGACAGTAGAGTAGTGCAAAAAATATTGTGTTAACAGTATTATAATGTGTGTGTGGCAGCACACATGTGTCCTTTCAGTTTGGTTGTTGTGTGTAAGTGCTTGCCCTTTACAGTCATAAGCATTCCTTAATACAAGCATAATAATGTTAAGCTTGCCGTGTGTGTGTCTGCGTGTGTGCGTGCGTGCGTAGGACACCTTCCTCCCTCACGTGGAGTGTGGCACGGTGACCCTGATCGGGGCGACCACGGAGAACCCCTCCTTCCAGGTGAACTCAGCGCTGCTGAGCCGCTGCAGGGTGCTGGTGCTGGAGAAGCTCTCCGTGGAGGCCATGGGCGCCATCCTGCAGCGTGCCGTGGACTCCCTGGGGGTCCGCGTGCTGGGGGACGGGGAGCAGGCCGAGGACCCGGGAGAGCCCCCCGATGACGGATCACAGTGAGTCAGCTCTAAGCTAATTAAGAGTGAATATCTGTTTAATATCCGATATCTTTTTAAACTAAAAAGTAAATCCAATTACGTTCAAACTGAGTAATATGGCGTTGAGTGCTGAGAGAGAGGTTTGTTTTAAGATGCCACAACAGCAGCTCTTTTCTGCCATGCATTTCAGTTTTGGTTGTGTTGACGTTCCTGTTAAGCAGGCCTTGTAGTTGAACTTCTGAATCGTGCGGGGTACTCTGCCTTCCCACGCCTACTAAACGCTGGGAAACAATCCTATTTTTTACAGCTCTCTCAACAATAATGCATCACTGCGAACAGCGAAGGCTTTTTGACCATCCAAACCAAACTACTTAATCTATAAATGCATCAACAATTTGCATGTTTTCGAAAGACATCTCGTAAAACTATCTTTGTGGTTGTTTATGATTTGCTGGAAGGTCACTCGCGTCCTTGGGGTGCATGTTTCCACCCGCGCCTACCTGTTGAACGGGCACGCACACGCGTGTTGGGTGGCCTGGCCTAGAGCCGTAAGGAAACACTCCCACAGTGATCCGTCAGAGCTGCCGTTCAATGCGCTCAGCAGACGCACTGCTGACGCAGGGCAGACGCACTGCAGACACGCAGCGAAAACGCTAAAATAGACCTGAAGTCTATTCATAACCCGCATTGACGCTTGCCTCCACTGCAGACTATGCACCTCTTGCATCTCATCTACGAGCTGGTTTTAATTTGCGATCATGGACGAGGTGCGGTTGACGAGTAGAGGTGAGAAATACAGAGTTGTCCGACCCCCAGACATTGTGTATACCAGGACAATTGAAAGAAGGTCAACGTTCGGAGCACAGTTGGTGTTGTTATTAGAGCATCAGGTGAGTTCAGATGGAAGGTCGCCAATGAAATGATTGGCCTGTTAAATTGTGTACTGTGTGCACAATCCACTAGTGACTGTTCACAATGAAACCACAAACAACCACATATAGCTGAGCACTCATAGTGGTTGGTTCTCCATCTCCTATCTGTTCGCTTTGGCTGTGGGCACGATGCTGACCCGTGGCCGGGGGAGCAGGCACGAAAGAGACGCAGTGGGACGCAGCCCGCCCATTGTAGCTCGCCCACTGTAGCTCGCCCACTGTAGCTCGCCCACTGTAGCTCGCCCACTGTAGCTCGCCCACTGTAGCTCGCCCATTGTGGCTCGCCCATTGTAGCTCGCCCACTGTAGCTCGCCCACTGTAGCTCGCCCACTGTAGCTCACCCACTGTAGCTCGCCCATTGTAGCTCGCCCCCTGTAGCTCGCCCATTGTAGCTCGCCCACTGTAGCTCGCCCATTGTGGCTCGCCCATTGTAGCTCGCCCACTGTAGCTCGCCCATTGTAGCCCGCCCATTGTAGCTCCCGGGTTAGTTAGCACTGCCGCCTCGCGGCAAGAAGGTTCTTGCTTGGTCCGAATCAGAGCCATCGCCACCTGGCCTTTCCACTTATAGTTCATGGGTTTCGCGTGTTCACGTGGCTTTACCGCCGGGTGCTCTGGTGTCCTCATACCTCATAACATGCTGCCGACCCACCCATATCCCATGGTATGGGTCCCAGGCACCCTGCTGTGTGACAGCCCACTGAACCCAGCAGGTAAGGATGCACAGACTGAATATTCCCGACAGAGATGAATAAAGTATATTCTTCTTTCTGTTTTGCATGTAAAGTGCTGTATAAAACAAGTGCTTATTTATTTTTTCATTTTTTTAATGTAACTCATGGAAGAAGGTGTGGTCTTGGCATCTGCTTCCCTCATCTTAACGACGCAGCGTGTATGATATTGAGGACCCCCAGCCCCTCTCCCCACGTCTCCCCTTCCTATGAATTCGGAGAAGCTAGAGGGGCCTATACATTACCCAATCTATGTCATCGCTTATGACTGCATCAACTTGGCAGGTCGATGAGGTTCCTCGAAGGATGCATTCATTGTCTGTAGTTATTGAGTCAGCAAAACTACAGGAATGTAATGTGAGCAGTGAAGGCTGTCGGCCCTGAGTGCTGCGTGCCAGTAAACTGAAGTGCTGACTCAGAGGGAGAGAGGGATAGAGGGAGAGAGGGGGAGGGATGTTTGGCTAAGCATTGCCTTATGGTATCATAGGGCTTAGAGATTTGCGATGGGAGCTGAGAAAAAAACTATTGACTCAGCTTACAATGTAAACCAGCAGGCGCTTTCATCCAAAGTGACTTCCAAAAAGTGTATTTGTCAGAAGATAGAGAACCAATATATCGGTACTGTCAGTACATTATAGATATTCATAGGACCAAGTGCTAAGCTACAATTACTAGGATCACCTCGCCATTATTACTTCACTTCACACGACAAATTCAGAGAGCGCCCCCCCGTAGTCGGTGTGATGATGACGGCGCCGGGTTCCTCTGTGTGCCCCCGGTCAGACCGCAGGTCTTCATCGAGCAGAGGGCTCTGGACACCGTGGCCCACCTGTGTGACGGCGACGCCCGCGCGGGCCTCAACGGCCTGCAGATGGCCCTGCAGGCCCGGGTGGGCATGGCCCCGCCAGGCAGGGCCGGGGCCCCGCCCGGGAGGGTGGTGGTGCAGGAGAAGCACGTCAAGGAGGGTCTGCAGAGGTCCCACATCCTCTACGATAAAGCAGGTACGGCCGGCGCTCTGCTTTAGGGGCCCAGAGAAGGGGGCCGCATATTTAGTATTATAAATGAAATGCGTTTGATTAAATGGGTTTTGAACTTTAAATAATGTGTCGATAAATAAAATAAGCTGTTTGTAGTAAGGTGTGTATATGTTGATTTATCTCACTTTATTGTCCCTTATCTCTT
>JAOPUD010000154.1:3928430-3938621 GCA_027122715.1 Trisopterus minutus | reverse complement strand
GGGGAGCCGGTGTCAGTATGTGCCCTGGACGCTTCTTTGCCACGAATGAGATGAAGCAGTTTGTGTTCTTCATGATACTATACTTTGACTTTGAGCTTAAGAATCCGAACGAGGATGTACCTGACATTGATATCACGCGATGGGGTTTTGGGACCATGCAACCCACCCGAGATATTGGTTTCCGATACAGACTCCGATTTTAAATCACGCACCACACTTTTGAGTTTAACTTATGGTTATGAATGGAAACTTTGTATGTTTTGAGGCACCTAATCTACTACAGTATCTAACATATGTAATGGATTGCTTTTTCTAATAAAATATATTTCAAAATCAAAAAATTCAGATTTGTCTAATAAGTTGACTTTGTAATCAGTAATCACTTCTATAATCAGTAATCACTTCTATGGTAATTTTGAACCAGGAAAAATATGAACTTGCTCACTCGCTCACTCTCAGGCACATAATATGACCACTGCAACTTGAAGTGGTAATTGCATACGAGTTGAGACTGGTTAAATCGCTCTTTCATGGGAATCGAGTGTTCTCGGATGGAGCATGTGAACCTTCTAAAAATAGTTTCAGCCAATGGCACGGCCGCAGTAGTCCCCCTAAAATAATATTGTACCATCTTCTAACTGAGAAATCAGTGATCATGGTAAATTAATGCAACTCCTAGAAGGTAGGGCAGAGGGACAAAAAATATAAAAATCGGCTCTAACATTTTTTTATAGTAAATGACAATGCAAGGACATACAGCACACTAATATGATTTTTTATTTAAAGAGATCAATATATTTTTTGTAATAAAAGATATACAGAAAATATATCTATAAACTCATGTGCAGTATGTGTTTAGAATAATTGTTGGTCTTATTTGTTGAAATTCTATTTAAATCTAATCCAAATCTAATCCAGAAATACAGTATCTGTTTGAGGCAGGCCTGTAATAAGACCATCCAAGACAGTTTTGTTCATTTTTGAATTGTAAAATAAATACAACATTTTTGGGAAAAATAAGTTGCGAGACTTTTGAAATTATTGGAAATGAGTCGAGCTGACCTTGCCTGCTGAACCCACAGCCCAAAATAAAGAACCACCGAGACAATATCCTTAATTCAAACATGCCGTTTCATTTTGCCTCAATTGGCTACGGATGCAAACATGGAATGAACACGTGCAAAAGGGATTTCTAAAGGAAACTGTACAGTGGCGGAGACTAGAGTCAGCAGCTGAAACCTCACTACGGTAAAGCTAAGAAGGTTCTACGAGCGCTTCAGACCAATATTACTAACGAACGACATACGAAAGGGATTCGTAGCAAAGAGCATTTCGCAAAACACATAAAATGTTAGGGTAGAAAGGAGAGGTTCCGATTACCGGCGCTTTTGCGCATGGTAAGGCTTTGTGCGCGGTGCACCAACTTTTTTCATGAGATAGAGAGACCCCCTTAAAGATGAAAAGATAATTTAAACCCTGCCTTTAGCCAAAGCGAGCGATCATGTGTTGTCGGGGAGTGGCTTTGGAGGAAGGCCCGAAGGGGAAGGGAGGGAATCTTTATGGTTGTTTCACTAAATTGGCCATCCTGGGATGATTCCATTCATATTCATATACTTTCCAAAACTTCGACCTCAAATATGAATCATGAATATGCTACATTATTGAAAAGATAGACTTTCTGTCCCAAGTGTTAGACAGTTTAGAGAAAGATGCCGTGAAAGATGCCGTGCAAACCTTACAAGACATTGGTAGGTTTGACCCGTGACTCTCGTCAATGTTTGTGTTTGAAAAGGCAATTTGCATTCAAATGATATGTCACCACCTCTCACCACAACATTGTTAATCGGCAATCAGTATAGTTATAAAACCAGAATTTACCTGAATATGGCGGTGAAATTATAAACCCTAAACACAACAAGTTCATGTTCATTTTATTTATACATAACCTTCTATAAACATGTTTATAGAAACTGCAGGAAAAATGCAGTCAATAAACATTAAATACAGAAAATAGACACAACTAGAACAATGTTTTATTATGGGGTGGCATGAGGATCCGGAGGTTAGAGCAGGTTGGCTGATAACCGGAAGGTTGCTAGTTGCAAGTGTCGAGGTGTCCCTGAGCAAGACACCTCGCCCTAACTGCTCCCGATGAGCTGGCTGTCGCCTTGCGTGGCTGATACCGCCGTCGGTGTGTGAATGGGTGAATATTGTGAAGTGCTGGTGCTGGCATCCATGTTCCGCTGCGTCATGCCCAGCATGCAGAACCGAGGGCTGGTCAGGTGAGCAGTGCGGGTAGTATTGTTAACATTCATGATACTTTCTTACCTTCTGTTTCAAAAGGAGCATTATGTCCCGACATCAGATCCTGTGAATTTTAAACCCTTTTTTAAGGTGTTTCTGTATTGTTTATATTTTCTAATGTTTGATTAACTGCTTGACTCCCTGAGTCTAAACAAACTCCATGCATTTTCATCTTGGACGGTGATCGGCTGAATCATCAACTTCCAGAGGAACATGTTTATCCAGTACCCGGTGTAATCAGGCTCATCTCGCCTTCTCCCTCTGAGTTACCCGTTGTTGTTGTTTGTGGAAACAATGTAAACCACCCCGCTGAGCCTGATCTACTGAGACAACTCTACACTATCAATTCCACCTCACCGTTCACCGTGAATAACCATTGCATATCTTCGAGACCGTCTAGGCGGACAACACCCAGTGTGCCTCGGACGTGCCAACCACACCCAGAGTACGGAATCTAGTGGAAGGTTGAGGAGAAGGCCAGGGGGCTGCTGTTCACATCCTCCTATGAAGCTCCTTTAAGGAGAACCCAGGAACATGCTACCTATCTAGTGTAACACGCCTGTGATGTAGGGATCTATTGCATTATACGTAGTTATACTACATGAGATCTATGTCTTGCACATAGGTGTGATCTGCATCATTCCGCTGAGCCGAGCCAAGCTAATTGCATGTGCTGTATGTGTATTCTATGAAGTTCAGTAAACCAGTAAAATAAATATATCTTCCACGTTTTCATTAACTTCACATAGTGTCAGAAGTGAACAATGGCAAAATTCCGTCCTCCTGAAAGCTTCGACTTTAGCCAACCTGAACGTTTGCCTCAATGGAAACCACTTTTTACCTGCTACAGGATCGCGGGAAAGTTGAACAAAGAAGATGAAGATATACAGGTCTGTACTGTGATTTATGCACTTCAGATAGAAACGGAGCAGAGATACAAGACGCTTGTTTTTCGGAGAAGGTGAAGTTCAGACGTGTGAAAAGGTGATGGAAAAGTTTGATAACTATTTTGTGCCCAAAGTCAATGCAATCCTCGAGCGTGCACGATTCCATCTGCGCTCACAGAAGCCAGGTAAAACGGTGGGGGAATACATCCGTAGCCTTCACGAGTTAGCTGATACATGTGATTTTGGACTTGCAAAAGATGGAAAAAAAAGATGGCGACAGACTTGATTGGAATGATTGTAATTACAGACAAGAAACGGTCAGAAAAGCTGCAGCTAATGCCGGATTTGACACTCATTAAAGCAGCAGAGCTTGTGCGGCAATATGAGCAAGTGAAGGAGCACATTAGGGAGAAAGCTAGCAGTGGCGCTCAGCTAAATGAAGTGGGTCAGAGACGTCAACGGCAACAGCACACAGAAAAAGAAAGACCGAAGAGCGGCAGAAACGCAAAAAAAATTTGTTACAAACAACAGACAGAGAATACAAGTGAGTGGAAATGTAAGAGATGTGGCTGAAGCCATGGAAAACATGATTGTCCTCCAAAGAATGAAGAATGCAGAAAATACAACAAAAGAGGACATTTTGCTGTATGTCGCACTCGTAAAGGGAACGATGTAAGTGCACCACAAGAGGACGTCATCGCAACACACCAGACAAGTGACAGGAGATAAAAATGCATGGCCTGTTTCACTGTCAATACGGCTCAGACATAGATTTTGAAATTGATATGGGTGCTGATATCAGTGTAATTTCAGAAAATACTTTTTCTAGCCTAAAATTCAAAGATAAGCTAAGCAATGTGAATGCAAAAAAGAGCCCAGGAGGAAAGCTACATTGCATTATTTTATTATTTTATTATATTATTATTATATTATTATTATTAATAAAGTAGATTTGATTGGTCGGCTGCAGGGGGAATGTTTGTGAATGTTTCATTAACATAAAATAAATACTCCCCATTTAGGCTTTTCTGTGTTCATATTCTCTGTTCAAGAGAAATCCTTCATAAACTGTTTGTGAAAGTTTCCCAGACGTCTCAGTACTTCCTCCATTGTATCTTCCGAGTTCATGATGCAGAGTCTGTGGAAAAAATAAGGCGAAGGGATTACTTACTACTTACTTCTACCTGAAATGTATTTGCATGGAAGCTACTAAAGCCTTTAATTATTCGCCAATTTTAGGGCGTTAAGGCACACTCAAACAATAGGAACGTTTTCAAACCAAAAGGTAATGGGGAATGTGGACTTGTAATGAACAGCAACAACACAATAGTAAAAACGTTTACGTTTATAGGAATGGTAGAGCCTAATGCTTCTAAAGCTTCCCAAGAAACTACTTCTTTCCAGGGCTCTGTACCGGATGTGGTGGGTTCCTTCTGGTAGTTCAAGGTCAGAACCGGGACAGACACACAAACCCGTCTGCTCCAGCAGCCTGGAGCAATAGAAGAAATCGGGAAGCTGTTCTTCCTCCTGAAATATAACAAGAACATTAAGTTATGCGTAACCTTCTGAACCGTCAGACACAAAGAGTTAATGCTATCATTAGCCAGGATCTGTAAGTGTTCAACTGTGCTCTCTGACCTTGGCTTGTTGAATGGCACTGTGTGGAAGATGTAATCTTGGGAGCATGGAGACCCCTCCTTGTATTGGTTTACAGCTGATCCCTGGCAAGCTGTTGAGAACCTCAGAGACTCTTGTCATGTTATGGATCATTGTTTCCCGGATGTGCTGTATCTCCTGTACACCGAGAAGATGGATAGACGATGAAGCACATGAATAGTAATAGCGGGGTCTGCTATACAGCTGTCCCAACAAAATTGCATTTTTGTAATGAGATTCATATAACCTCTTGATACTGGGTGTATGAGGGGTCCCCTGGTTGTAAGGGGTTCAGCATCACATGAAGGGCCAACTGACCAATGACAGGTAGACACAGTAGGGAGATCAGCCGGTCAAACTCTATCTGGACTGACGGGTCAATGTTGACCACTTCCATGTATCCACCATGAAGACCGCCCCTAGGGGAACAAGCAACACATTCAAAATATGGTCTCGAGAAAAATAAAAAGTAATCCAAAAAAATATTCTTGTTGATTCATGCTTTAGTGAGGTAAATCCTGAAAGCTAAACACCATCTAGGACTCACTCTCCCATGAAGCCTTTGGATGCTGAGTGGAAGGACACCAGCTCCACCGCATCACAAAAAGGAGATGCCATCTCAGCCAGAACCTTCTTGTATGATATGAACCTGCACCCCTCACCAATCAAGATATCTTGGTGCTCCTTGGCAGCAAAATATTTGAAATGGAAACACAAGGGAAAACAGAAGTCATTTCTGATGCGGCCTTAGTGTTAGGGGGTGTCACGTAATGCGGCATTTGAAGCCATTTGAGACTGTGATAACAGTTTACTTTATAATGAAAACACTTAAGAACCACAACCTCATTGGCAAATAGGAAAAGCTCTTCCTCATAGACGAAGCGGATGATCTCCTCCATTGATTCTCTGCTCTGAACGTGGCCTGCAGAGACAAAGCCCTACAGTCCTTTGGGATACTTTTGGCAAATCTGGCTAAAAACACCAAATAGGGCCCAGCTTTAGCACAGGGCATGCGCTAATGATTAGCAAGAGCGCTCTAGCAAAATGCATCGATTTTCACTGTTCACCATGGTGTACAGTTGAACGAGTGAGTTATGGTCAAACTGCTGAAAAAATCTTACAGATGTCATTTTTATTGTAATAATCAGAGCCCTGAAACCCATTCCTAATGACACAGCTAACAGCAGAGAGCAGAGAGGAACTGTCAGGGCCCTCTGGGGCCTAAGATATTCAAATTTTATTTCATTAATTCCTTATTTGAAATTCAACATCATCAAAATTCTTTCTCAGAAAATAACCCCTTCAAAAAACTTGGTCAACTTTGAACCATTAAACATTCAAACATTGAACGAATCAACACACTTTGATCCTCAAAAATAACATTACATATTTTCAGATATAATTGTAACTTGTTATGGTTCAATGGATTTGGTTTAACACACACACACACACACACACACACACACTACACTTTCTTCTACACTTACTTGCCTAACATTGACCTGATTCAAACTTTATCAGAACAGCTCAGGTATATCTCTCTTCATCACTTTCTCACTACCTGTGGGATCTCCGGGGTTGATGACGTATAGTGCGATGGGAGCACACACTTCCTTCGCCGAGCGGAGGGCTCTCTGTAGCTCCTCTTTGTGCGGCCCCCAGCCCTGTCGGCCGTCAAGGTAATACGGCACCGCGGTGGCTCCCAACGACGCCAGGGTTGCATTGGCAAAATCTTGTGACGGCACCGGAGTCAGAACCCCCACGGGGGGTGAGCGGTCGCCGTCCACCAACATCCTTAGAAGGAGCTGTAGGAGTAAGGGGCGGGACATGGGGCACAAAGGGATGGAGTTGTGTGATCAGGAAACAAGTCAAGCTGGATCATCACTCTCCATTTAAAGCTGCTGTAGGTACAATTCGGGAGTTCTTAAGGGGGACATATTATCCCACCAGGTGTGAGTGCACAGGGATGGAGAGACATGTCCCGACCAACTTTGGCAAAGAAAGGATTGTCCCTACCAATATTTTGATTTATTATAACGGAAATATACTTTCCATAATGCATTTAATATAATATTGAATGGTGAGAAGTCCCTCGGTTCGTATACCTCCAGCGATGGGCACGAGCACCGACTTATCTAGATTTTATTTTAATAAAGTATGTGGTTCAGCAGGATGCAGTCTATGTAGTGGCTTTTTCTCTAAGGTGAGAGGATTTTTTTTTTGTCTGCGAAGTGCCTACCAAAGCTGAGACCAAACTTACCCCCTTGGAGTGTGATTAGCCATTACAAGCACCGCCCACCTGTGATGTCAGAAGTGGCACCTTTTCAAAATGGCTTGTAATGGCTTATCACACTCACCTGGTGGTATAATATGTCCCCTTTAAGAGAGCTACAAATTTGCAAAACATTGCAGCTAAACCAAAAAAATGTACCCTCCCTCCCGAACCAATTAGAGAAAGATCCATTCAGAAATCAGCTGGAAATGGTCTATAATAAATAACTTGTACAGAGGCAACTGCAGTCAACTTAAAACTGATATTCTCATACTTCACAGACAAATAATAGGTGTTAAAGGGATACACTTGGTTAATGCTTGTCTTTACCAGCGTTTATCGGTCTTACCCAGAGGCAGACGAGTTGTTTAATTTGAAATTCCTCATATTGCGTCAAGAAGGGGAGTTTGCTTGGTGAGCAATTTCTTTCCTCTAGTTTCTAGGCTTGTTGTGTTGTTACTGGCACTCATTTTTAATAAGTGACTATTCATGAAACCCTTTGTAAAATATTTCCCCTTACATAAACGGGAGCTAAGCTAGTGTAGCTCTGCAAGTCAATGGAAGTGGCTAATGGAAAGAAAATGCTTACCCAGCGAACCCTCTTCTGGATGCAAAATGATCTGGATCTGGATATTTATCTGGGTAAGACAGGCAAACGCTAGTTCAGACATCTGAGTGTATCCCTTTATTTTACCTTCACTAGATCTTACGTCACAGATGGCATACCTCAAAGCCATGATCGGATCCATGGGTAATGAAGATGTTTCCAGGGGACGAAGGGACGCCTCCATCTCGACGGGTTAGGAAATTAGAGACAACATCACGCATGATGGGGATGCCTATTGTGTCACTGTAACAACCTGGGAGAACAGGTTTGTTTATGTTCACACACAGGTGGACTGGTACAACAGTGTGTCCTCAAGACACCTGTGGTGGCTTGTAATTTTCACGGTGTACACGATATTTCTCACCAACGCTGCCATTAAGGCATTCGAGCAGGGTCTTTGCTCTTTCTCTGACATCCAAGGGCATTTTGCCACCGTCCATAAGCTCAGGGTAAATGCATGATGCAATAACCTGTTAAGAAGGGATTTGTTGATTTCATAGTTTCAGATGAATCCATACCTCTACTAATAAAGTAACATACTTAGAAAGTATTAAGGTGAACATGGGAAGTTACCTGTCGAAAAAATGACAAGGGTTTAACTCCTGTTGCATGTGGATTGCCCTGAGAAACATCAATCACTGTGTTGTATGGCTTTTTCATCCCCTTCATGAGGTGGGATATAAAATATTTCAAACTCAAGTTAATGTCACAATGGGATATGCTTTGCAGTTGAACATGGACATGCTTTTGAAAGTCATATTTAATTGACATGGTTTTAGAAAGTAATTCTAATTGTAAATTATCATTGGTATAAGCTTTCGTAATAACATTAACATCAGTCATTTTACCTGTTTGATCTCTTCTTTAATCCGAACAGCTTGTCTCACAAGTGCATCGCGCTTTGGGGCCCTGATGTTTCGTACCATTGGATTAATCTTTCTAAGTTGAGACATACTTCTATGAGGAGGGTTTAGACCAAATGGGTGCTAGCAATGGGTGAGCAATCTTGTAACTCAGTGGGAGGTGCTATTGCTAGTGGACACTACTAACCCTAACCCTAGCACAACACTATTGGCATTCAGGTAATGGCTCCTCAAAGGACCTCAGGTGCAGTGCAGTGCCATGTAGTGGAATAGGCTTTAATATGTTTGTTAGACTTCCCCTGTGGGAATGTGGTTGAGTACTTGTTTGGTTTAAAGTATACTACTATACTATACTGTGTTATGCAGGCTGTAGTCAACTCTTGAACCCAATGTTAAGGAGTAACCAACTGTAGTAACCATGTGTTAGGGTTCCAGTAGGTATTCTTGTCTTTTGACTAAGGACCAATGGTCAGCGACCATAGCATGATTTGGTTGGATCTTACTTGCAAGGTTCTTGTTTTTTTCACTATTTAATTCAGTCAATGTAATTTGAGTGTTGTTTAGTTCCTTGGTGTTTAATTGGTGCCCTTGTATCCAGATCATGACATTTAAATCTGTCAGAAGGCACAGCAGAGATTTGCGTATGTGTTTATTGTTGATAGGAATAATTGGAAACAGCATTGACACCTTGGAGTTTTCTTCTCTATACATCTATAGAGAGATATATAGATATATATATAACAAATTGAATTCATAAGTAAGAGAAACATTTGCCACTCAAGACAAAACACGCAAAAAAACATGCTGACATTCAAAAAAGTTGATGACATGTGGCATACTGTCTTTCAAATGTTGTAAAATGATAATCTGTAATGCTATGGAATACTGCACCTGACCTAATCATCTTCTGGCAATGAGACCATTCTCATGCCGAGCCCTGCCTGGCAAAACCGTAGCTCTGCATTTCCTTTTGGAGGCACAGTTGTAGGAGAGGGGAGGAGATACAGCTGAAAACACTGCCATTTGCAAGTGACTATTGCAAACCTCAGCTTTTTCTTGAAATTAACTGAAAATGATCAGTGACTTAGAATAAACGGTTTATACTTATATTTACAATGATGACCATGGGTCATAATTTGTTTGATATATTCAGTGATGCAAGGCTATAAGGCTGCTGCAATACAGTTTAAAGTGTGTGTGTGTGTGTGTGTTTCGATGTAACCTTAAACCACATTTGCGTTTCTAATGACAATGATCATCAGTGACGGCTGCTGGCATAAACAATATAGATGCAGATGTTTAGGGCCACAACCGCTAGGGGGAGCCAAATGAACAGTGACGTTCTGTGTTGCTCGCTCCTCCCACTTCGTACGGCGTTACGTTGCCTTCCTCACTTTAGGCGCTTTCGCACCGGCAGTACTTTTTGTAGTTCCTGGAACTACAAACGCGTCAAATGACGCGTTTGACGTCATTTCGGGAGAAAATTAGATGAGAAAAAATGGGCCAAGGGGAGACTTGTTTAGACCAAGCGGCAACATTCTGATCTGAACAATGAAGCCTACCCGGAAGTTCGAAAAACTGCAATACCTCGAAAATCCGCTA
>JAOPUD010000154.1:3711523-3723246 GCA_027122715.1 Trisopterus minutus | reverse complement strand
AGACACCATGGCAGTGATAATCCATCTCTCCGTCCTGGGTTTCGCCATCAACTGGGTAAAGAGCGGAAGATGAGAGGGATTGTTGGGCGATGGTAGTCTGGGGATGGATGGCGATGGAAGGATGGGAGGAAATCAAGAGTCGTTGCAACCCGGCGCAACATGAGGGGACTTCCTGACTTGGATCACGGTCCTGGGTGTTGGATTGGCGGGGCCTCGTTCTTTTACCTTCCACGGTCAGGGAGACGTGGCAGCTGTCGTCCCCCGTGGTGCAGGAGTACGTCCCAGAGTCCTCGGGGAGCAGGTTGTGGATCCGGAGCTGCTCAGACGCCCCGGCCTTCCTCAGGTCGTACTTGGGACCCGGCTTAATGGCGGCGCTGTCCCGGGACCAGCTGACCGTGGCCTTGGGGTCAGAGATGGTGCACGCCAGGGTGACGGATTCACCCTCTAGGGCCACCGTATCGTGGGGCTTCTCTAGTATTAGCACTGCGGACGGGAAACCCAAGGCCAGCTTCAGTGGGTATGACTCTTTTGTGTCTTTGCTCATTATATAATATTTTTTCTAAATACATTATTTAAAAAATATTAATAACCACAAGCAGTGACTCATGTGTATCAAACACTGATTACTTTTTGTGTTTTATCCACTTTGTGGATAAAAGTAGGTTAAACCGCAGTGGATTATTCTTCTTCTTATGTTATTATTAACTAGTACGATATTATTACCATTGTTAAAAATGGGAAGGCGGTTCTTCTCTACAGCAGCGGTTAGGTTGATGAAACACACGCGCTTAATGGAGGTTAGGATGAGAGGATGGATGACCCGCACGCGGCCCAGGCAAAGCGCTCCGTCGGAAGGGCGGTGGGGTCAGGGCCCCCCCCCCCGGCGGGGCCCGAGCGCAACAGCAGAAAGCCTTTACCTTTGGCCTTCTCCTCCACCAGGAGGCAGGCCACCGAGCGGGCCTCGCCCACCACGAAGGCCACGTCCCCGGACTCGTCCGTGGTCACCATCTTCAGGGCCAGGCGGTGCACCCGGCCCACGCTGTTCATTTCGTTCAGGTCGTTGTTCTGGAGCTGGTTGTCGGCCAGCCACCACTCCCCGTGGGTGACCCCGGCGTGGGAGAGCTCCACCTCGAACACGGCGTCGTGCCCCGTGCTCACCGTGACGTCGCACAGCTCTCGGACGACACGCACGCACTCTGGTGGGGACGGGGGGGACGGGTGGAGGTCAATGCCAGTGATGGGGGTTTGGGGGTTGACTAAAGGCGTTGCCAAAGAGTTGACATCCACAGCCCTGAAATGACTACCATCCATCTCACTACTTTACTAATGCCTGAGGGTCTCAAAGTGGGGATCAGAAGAACTTCTTTGTTATTATTTAACATAATCCTGCATCATCCAACCACATTCAAACACTTGCATTATCCAACAGACCTTAACCACATCAACTAATACTACACCTAATCCTGTTCCGTAGCCCTTAACTGCTACGCTTTTAAAGAGGAGCGTTAAGATCCCGGGTGGAACACTTTATCCACAACACTTGACGACAGGAGAAGATAAGAAGCAGTGGAAGAACAATAAGAAGAAGAAGAAGAAGAAGAAGAAGAAGAGCCTCTTGGTTGTCCTGGTTACCTTTGACGGTCAGGGTGGCGGTGGTCTGCTTGTCGCCCGTCTCACAGGTGTAGTCCCCGGAGTCCTCGGCCCGGAGCTGGCGGACCACCAGGAGGCAGGTGGCGCCCTGGCGCTCCATGGAGTACTTGGGCCCGTCGGTGAGCAGCAGGGAGCCCTTCCTCCAGAGCACCCGGCCCCCCGTGCTGGAGGTCTCACAGGACAGGACTGCCTGGTCGCCCTCCACCGCCTCCAGGCTCTGCAGCTCCTTCTGGAAGACCACGGCCGCCGCTGCCGGAGACAACACCAAGAGGGTGTTTATGGGGGGGGAGACAACACTGTGGGCTGGGGGGACTGCAGAGCGGTCCAGTGGGGGAGACAACACTGTGGACTGGGTGAGTGCAGAGCGGTCCAATGGGGGAGACAACACAGTGTTCCGGTCTCTCTTATCGTATGAAGCCCGGCTCTACACTTTGCAGTTGATAGTCCGGGTAGTACATCGTAGTGTTGATAAACATAAAAAGAAAACGCTTTCATTTATTTTAGCAATTACTGTAAACACATGAAACAACTCAAACACTCAAAACACATAGCTAGCAAACACATAATGCTGAACGTGTAAACATGGACTCTACAGTAAAGTACACAGAGGCAAGCAGATAAGCCAGGTAAGCCGGTACAGCAGAAATTAGCTAGAGATGTTGAAGAGGTAGAACCTGTGAGAGTGTGAGAGTGACAATGATGATCGCCAAAACATACAGCGGTCCAACCACGAAGCCTGCGGTTACTATCCCACGAGTGTCCCCATCAGGCACAGAGGGCACTGCTCCCCCCCCAGTCCCTAGCCTCTGGTTGGCTCCGGCCCGTGCCTTACCTCTAACCGTCAGGGAGGCGGTGGACGTGTGGTTCCCCACCGAGAAGGTGACGGTGCCGGAGTCGGCCTTGGTGACGCCTCTCAGCGTGAGGCTGTGCACGCGGTCTTCGCAGCGGATCACGTTCATCTCGTTGTTCTGCAGGGGCACGTCGGCCAGCTTCCAGGCGGCCAGCGGCGCCTCCTGGTGCGACACCACGCACTCGAAGCGGACGTCGTCCCCCTCGCCCACCACGCAGCTCTCCAGGAACTTCACGATGGTGACCTCGACCGCTGGCGGACGGGACGACGGGGGAGGTGCGAGTTAGGGTCTCTCTCAGGGGAGACATGCTCCCGTGCTTCACAAGCAGTTCAAAAGGGATAATGGAACCCGTGTTTTATGATGTTTATTGTAATGCAGTTGCAGATGGTAGAGTGGCAATGATTAGTTTGTGTTAATGGGTGTGAAAAGTGTGATCATTTCTTCAAAAGTGAGCAAATACAGGAACATCCTTTCAGTGACAGACAGGCTATGATGCAGGCAAAACAAGAAGGAAGAAAGATGGAATGAAGGGAACAGGCATAAGATCCCAAGGTGTGGGGTTAGTGCAGAGGAGGTGATGATCAAGATGGACAAAGGAAAAGAAAAGGAATGGTACAGGACACACTGAAAGAAGAGTCTCCAAAGAACATGAGGAGCAGGGTGCAGAGGTGGTAGTCGTACTAGGATGAAGTCGGATCAATGCATTCAAGGAGAAGGAAAGACGGCGAAATCCATTAGCAAAATCAAAGCCTCCTACCCAGCACTGTGAGGACGGAACGCGTGCGGTGGCTGCCCGTGTCGCAGCTGTACTCCCCTGAGTCCTCTAGCTGGAGCTTATGGAAGAGCAGCTCTGCCACCGTCCCTTCCCTCCTCAGCTGGTGCCTGCTGTCGGGCTCCAGCACCAGGTCGCCGTGCCTCCAGACCACACCGGCCCCCGGTTTGGTGGTCTCACAGCGGAGCACGGCCGTCTGCCCGGCCTCCGCCTTGAGGTCAACCAGCTGGGACGTGAAAAGGATGGGCTGAGCTGGAAGGGTCAAACAAAAACACAACGGGAGGAGGAGGCAGAGGGGAGGTGGAGGTGAGAAGCAGGACCGGTTCACCTTATCAACGCAGCTTCCCTGCAGGAGAACACACCGATTTCTATAGTCATGCGGTATGAAGGGGGGTTTTGTTAGGAGCATACCCTTCACGGCTAGCTGCGCGGTGCTTTGCCTGTCCCCGCTGTCGCATGTATAGTTACCAGAGTCCTCCGGGTCCACGTCGTGGATTACAAGTGTGGCACTGAGGCCTGTCTGACTGATATCGTACTTAGCACAGGGACAGAGACACAGCTCTCCCTTTTTCCACTCCAGAGCCACTCCGGCCTTGGAGAGAACACAGCGAAGGACGGCATCGTGGCCCTCCTCCGCCCCCTGACTCTCAAGCTCCTGGGTGAAAACCACCGGGAGGGCTGGCGAATGAAAGGAGATTAATCAGGGATGAACACTATTCCACTGCAGCCTTGATTGTAGACACAAGACACAGCGAGACAAGGAGATGGATGACGGTGGAAAGACATGAACGACGTGGTGGATGCGGGGAATGGAAGACAAGACGGTAAGCGGAGCAAGAAGGTCCGTTCAACGGTTGAACGGTGCCCACATCCTACCGTTGACTTTAAGTGAGGCGAAGCTTTCCGCGTCGCCTGAACGACACGCGTAGCCCCCTGTGTCAATGTGTTTCAAATCCACGATCTGTAGCTGGTGGGAACATCCGTTTTGTGTCATGTGGTATTTCTCTCCAGCCTTGAGGAGCTGGGATCCTTTCCTCCACTCCACGGGAGCGCCGGGATTGGAGAGCTCACAGTGCAGTGTAACACTGCCTTCCTCCATAGCCTCCGTACTCTCCAGCTCTCGAGTGAAGAGGACTGGAAGAGCTGAGGATCGAAAGGGTTTAGATGAGAGCCAAGATATTAGAAGTGTTAGCTGCATTTGCTGCAATTTGCGACAACACGTGAGATCAAAAAGTGAGAAGGTGTTAGTGTTTTATGGTTACAAAATGAAAAAAAGAAACTCAAACACATAGACATACATCCACACACACTGCAATTGAATCTATCAAACCTGAAAAAAACATTGCTCCGGGTGTTTTAATTAATTGTATTCCTACTCTAAATATGAAGCTCATCTGTATTTCTTTTGGAGCTACAACAGCCAAAAGGTTTCATTGTAACGTAATAAACAAATGGAGCCTGTTTCAACATTAAATCATTAACGTTGGAAGATACTTACAGGATCTGTGCACAGACACTACATGCATCATCATCTTGTCCTAGGACCCAACCAGTCCTAATTGGTCCACTGAGAAACAGCATCTTGACCAGAGTTATTTCCACCTCAGACATTTTCCATGCATGTTTCCTCAATGGTGATATACTCTTTTGCCCAGCACCATAACGTCTCAAGAATCCCTTATCCCATGGTTGTTTTGGGAGACAGGTTAGTACACCACTGTAGTTGCTCCAGCATTGCTTGTATGTGACACACAGTGCAAGTATCAAGGTATTTTAATGGACGATCGTTAAACTTTTTTTAACTACCATTGAAAACTTGGTCAAGAAACTGAAGCTCAAGCTGGGTTTCTATTTCAGAAGCAAATCTTGCTTCTATGTTGCCAGGAAAGGACTGGCTAAGGTGTCGTCGCTTCCCTCGGGATATGGGGATATGTTGGAGATGCAAACTGGATATTGTGAACAACATAGATTGGAGGTTTGTCACAGGCTGCAAAGCTCTCACTCACCATTATTACCAGTACCCTACATGTTCTGTAGCTCCCATTGGCCTTGCGCACACTTACTCACTGGTAAATTTTTATTTATAAGTCCATCCTTGGTCAGCTCTCTTCTTACCATTTTGGTTACATCTCACTAAAAACAGGTAATAATTGTTTGTCTTCCAATGACACCCTCTTACTGGTCATCCCCAAGAGTCGCACTGTTTTAGAAAACAGGCCTTTATTGTCTCAGACCATGCAGTCTGAAGCCACTTGCAGACAGATTTGCTCGTAGATGAGACATTTCCGCATGTGAGTCTTTTGTCCATATACTGCTGCTATATTGGCCAGGGCTACGGTATCTCTGATTAAACCAAACAATTTACATAAACCAAACCTAATAAATTCCTTTGGTTTACAGGTTGCCAAAATGCAAATGATGGTGATGTGCCGGTTCATCCCAACCACCATTGTTGAATTTATTCTCAAATCAAACCTTCTTGGTAACTTCTGCCTTCTTCTTCATACAATCGAGGTCTGGGTTCTTGAAATGCAACTTTCAAAGTTGTGTTAGCAGCTGCAATTCAAATGTATTATAAATATATATATGTATTAATTTTTATAATTTGTAGGTAGTATTTATAAGGCGACGGAATGCATAAGGGACTTCGAAAACATAGTTGACAAAATTAAAAGCTGCTTGCCCCTGCAACATAAACAATGCAGGCCAATGACATGGTATCACCACAACAGTCTATGCAAAAACAATGAAAATAGGACAAACATTGGACCATATAACGAACAAAAACTTGCACCACAGAACTACATCCTTTTCTTGCAAAAAACACGTATTAAAATGCATTGCCTGACAAACACTGTCCAGCTCAAACCAACGTGGAGGACAACGCTCACCAGTACAGAAACAATAGGCGCTCACAGTGACAACAAGGAGCATTGAACCATAAGCCAACGGACAAACAATGTCTCAGTATACCTTCCTCTGCCCCTCTGCTGCCCTGGGTCCTGGAGTCTGGACAGCTGGAAACTAAGGCAGAAGCCTTCACAGCTGTGGTGGAAGGCAGGGTTAACCTTAATGACTTTCAGGAGCGGGAGGTAAAACATGGATACACTGTAGTCTATCCATACCTCTATCTTCAGCAGATACATCTCTCGTTTCTGATTCAGTGCTAGTCTTCACAGGGGCTGCGCTCGCTACTGTCACATCTTTCAATGTTACAAGAAAGCAAATGTCACATACAGAAAAGTCAGGACCACATGACAAATGTCACAAACAAGACCCAAGTGTGGACAGCCGTTAACCAACAAAATTAGCAGAGAGTTTCTATTCAAACTATAACACAGTGGAACTTAAATCCAAAACCACAAGTACGGCCAGACCACTCAAAAGACAATGTTGAGCATTGAATTCAAGCAAAGGACAACACACGCAAATAGACTTCACCAGATGGAAACAACGGAAATACGTAAAACATTTACAACATAACTAACATAACTAACAAAACCTTGCACCACCGAACTTCACCCTTTTCTTGCAAAACAACATGCATTTAAATGCATTGCTGGCATAGAAAAACACTGTCCAGCTCAAACCAATGTGGAGGACAACGCTCACCAGTACAGAAACAATAGGCGCTCACAGTGACAACAAGGAGGAATGAACCAAGAAGCCAACGGACAAACAGTATATCAGTATACCTTCCTCTGCCCCTCTGCTGCCCTGGGTCCTGGAGTCTGGACAGGTGGGCACTAAGGCAGAAGCCTTCACAGCTGTGATGGAATGCAGGGTTAACCTTAATGACTTTCAGGCGCGGGAGGTAAAACATGGAACAAAAGGAACACTCAACTATTTAGAAGCACTGTAGTCTCTCCATACCTCTACCTCC
This sequence comes from Trisopterus minutus, assembly GCA_027122715.1. Classification (NCBI taxonomy): domain Eukaryota; kingdom Metazoa; phylum Chordata; class Actinopteri; order Gadiformes; family Gadidae; genus Trisopterus; species Trisopterus minutus. The sequence goes on along the minus strand of JAOPUD010000154.1, from coordinate 3,716,090 downwards.
AGCAGATTCATCTCCGGTTTGTGCATCAGTGTTTGTCTTCACAGGGAGTGTACTGGCTACCGTCACATCTTTCAACGTTACAAGAAAACAAATGTCACATACAGTACCGTCAGGACCACATGACAAGACCCAAGCGAGGACAGCCACTAGCCACCAAAAAAACTTTCTTATCAAACTGTAACACAGCTGGACTTCATCTCAACCACAAGTATGGCCAGACCACTCAGAAGACAACAAAAATAATTCAAGCAAAGGACAACACAAGCAAATAGACTCCACCAGATGGGAACACAAATATTGAATCATTTCAACTGCTCAATTTTTCAAACCACACAATTTTATGAAGCGTTTAACCCTAATCCTAACCATGTACATGCCAATAACCAGTACCAAACAACAAGGACTCTGAAGAAGACGAATACACTGATGCTGAATAGCACGGAAACAAAATCGGCTCACAGAGACATCAAGTACAAAGGACACGTGCCATCTCAGTATACCTTCTGCTGCCCCTCTGCTGCCCTGCATCCTGGAGTCCTGATTAGGGGAAACTACAGCAGAAGCCTTCACAGCTGTGTTGGAACACAGTGTTAACCGTATCATTAGGTGTAGGAAGGTAAAGCATTTGTGGAACAAAGAAGCTCAAATGAATGTTAAAAGCACTCGCTTCTCCATACCTCCAGCATCAGAAGATCCATCTGTCGTTTGTGTTTCAGTGTAAGTCTTCACAGTGGTTGTGCTCCCTACCATCACATCTTTCAACATGACATGGAAATGAACGTCACTCACAGCGAAAATACAATCAGGCCCACATAACTAGTGTCTCAAAAACTGACCAAAGCGTGTACAGCAGAAAGCCACCAACATGAGCAAAGCTTTTCTTATCAAACTATAACGAGACAAAGAAGAAATACACCTTACTAGTACACCATAAGACATACAAACACCACAGGTACTGCCAAGGACAGCTAAGGACACTAAAGACAGCCAAGGACACTAAAGACAGCCAAGGACACTAAAGCAAATATACACCAGCAGCAGATCATGTCAACATTTTAAAATAATGAATCAGTTAGCATCTGCTCAATAGTCTTTGCTTGAGTTGCTGTGAGTTGTAAATACATATTGAACAGTGATAAATACCCAAAGTCTTGAGCCTACAGAAAACAGACAACCAGAAAAATGCAGACAGAGCTTACTGCTTTAACCCTGTACAAACTCTTGCAGATTTGGATTCTAGATCATGGACCTCATAAAATAACATGCATGAAAATGCCAAGATTTGCAAAACACATAGCAAACAAGCTGCACTCAAATATGTAACACCGTTGACACACAACTGCTGTACGAGACAACAAGGACAGCTGAGGCAGACAAATACGTCAATGCATGGAAACAAGCTGACAGTGACCACAAGTAGGATGACAGCAAGAAGCCAGTGATCAAACATCATCTCAGTGTACCTTCTGCTGCCCCTCTGCTGCCCAGAGTCCTGGAGTCCTGATTGGTAGAAACTACAGCAGAAGCCTTCACAGCTGTGTTGGAACACAGTGTTAACCCTATCGTTAAAATAGGAGGAAGGTAAACCATTTGTGGAACAAAGAAGCTTAAATTATGTTAAAACCGCTCTCATCTCCATACCTCCAGCTCCAGAAGATCCATCTGTCGTATGTGTTTCAGTGTAAGTCTTCACAGTGGTTGTGCTCCCTACCTTCACATCTTTCAACATGACATGGAAATGAACGTCACTCACAGTGAAAATACAATCAGGGCCACCTAATTAGTGTCTCAAAAACTGACCAAAGCGTGTACAGCAAAAAGCCACCAACATGAGCAAAGCTTTTCTTATCAAACTATAACAAGACAAAGAAGAAATACACCTTAATAGTACACCATAAGACAAATACCACAGGTACTGCCAAAGACAGCTAAGGACACTGAAGACAGCCAAGGACACTAAAGACGGCTAAGGACACTAAAGGAAATACACACCAGCAGATGACGTAAGCATTTAAACATAATGAATCAGTTAGCATCTGCTCAATAGTCTTTGCTTGAGTTATTGTGAGTAATAAGTTCATATTGAACACTGATAAATACCCAAAGCCTTGAGCCAGCAGAGAGCAGACAACGAGAACAACACACTGCTGTAGCTCCTTACCAACACTTTCACAGGGGGACTCTACTATATGGAGCATCTGGGCCTCCAGGGTAAAGGACTCTTCAGTAGTTGAATGTTGAACAACTGTAGAATTAAATGGAAGATCAGAACTACTAACAGGGCCCTCATGTACCATTGCAGCATTGTCTTGTTTGAGAGAGCAAGCGGATGCAGACGCTATTTTCCATTTTAACACCAGGTTGCATGGATAACGTCTCAACTCTACCTTGGACTGTCTCATTTACTTCCTGTCGCTGGAATTGCTCTTTGGAGACTAATGTGGTCCCCATAGCTGCAATACAAATATGATGTCAAGGAATGGGAGAGAAAAAACAAATGGAGAATCCATTCATGGATGAGGTCCAGCCTGATTTCATACCTCCTTCTCCTTCCACTTTGGTCACATGAAGGGTCTGCTTGTGGACTGCTGCAGGAGTCAAAGGCTTAGTGTTTATTACAATGTACACAATTCAGGAGCTTGAACAACTCCATACCAGAACAATCGGCTGAAAATAATTTCAAGGATTTCAAGTAAGAACAAAAGTTGCCAAAAAATATAGCAGCCAAAAAATTTATGGTTGAAGTCACAGCCCTCAGCTATCATGTAAACCCCAATCACACAATTCACAATTGACACCACAAACTGAAGCAACATGAAGTCCGTTTAAACGGTATTGCCAAGACAGCCCTCCCAAAAGTAGGTTCAGTGGCAAGCCAATTGAGACAAATGATGCATGTCCACCATATGGGGGGAAAAAGCACTTAACGCAGCCAACAGCATTCAAGACATACTTATCAAAGAATGCCGTAAATAACCTTAATTTTCCATAGACTTTCAGTCAATTAAATTTCAGTGAGGTGCCTTGTGCGTGCAATGTGATAATAAAATGTATATACAGGAATCACTCAGACAGAAGCAGTACATAGCCATGGCCAACATTACGAATGAAAAAGCTACCACCATGCTAGAGAGGTCATCAGTATTAACTGTGCCAGATGATGTCTTTGCAGCAGAAAACAAGCAGGAACATTGAAGCCCTGTATCAATAGGAAGCAGAAAGCCGGTGGTATCGCTGTAAAACAAACCACGGCGTCTACCACTTGATACCTTCTTGACTTTGTTGGGATGCCTCAATCTGGGCCTGTGCTTTCATAGCAGATGCCACTAAGAGTTGCGATAAGGGCTTTGCAGCTGTGGTGGATGAATTCAAAATGTTAGATTATTATCAAACACATCTTACTGTGTATATTAATGACTTAAAACTGATTGAAGGCTATATTCACACATTGCTCCTTTTTACAAAAGCAGTTTGACACCCTGCATCCTGAGGTTGGCTCTCGGCTTAAGAAAGGCCTTCCAAAAGGTACACACACACAGACATGCACACACACACTAAAACACACACGAGTAACCAAAAACACAAGCTTTAAATGCGTTAAATGTTTGAATCAAATGTTTAGAGCAAAACATGAAAAATATGAATCTAGTAAAAATAATAACAACACACATTATTGTAAAAAATATATTCCTACCCATAATGCTGACGCTAGCGGAGGTCTTCTGCTCTCCACACACACAGCTGTAGTCTCCACTGTCTTCTGGCACCACACTGCTGATCAGCAGTTCATTCACTGAGGCCTTCTGCTTCATCTGGTACTTTCCTCCGGACTTGAGGACCTTTCCACCCTTCCTCCATTCCACAGGAACCCCAGCTTTAGAGAGCTCACAGTGCAGAGTCACACTGCTTTCCTCTTCAGCTTCTTGGCTTTCCAACTTCTGGGTGAAGACCGCTGGTTTGGCTGCAGAATCATTTGTTGTTTAGAGACTGTTAGTAAATCTAACAGCATTAAAGACGGACATACAGTACTTTTCAAATCAAATCAAAGAGCTTCAAAAAACTTCTCAAATCAAATACAAATTCAACTGTACCAGCTGAGGTCAGTTGAAGCATTAAAGAAAACACAAACTTGGAATTTACAAAAAACTCAGTAAATTCTCTGAAGACAAATAGTTGTCTCTGGAAGATTTAAGTTGCTAATGATGGCTTTTTGCCAATGTGACGATCAATCTTGATCATCCCAAAATGCTGGAATTAAACTTTGGCTCCAATCAAAACTAAAAGAGCAAATCTTCATCTGCATCCCCACTGAAGAACCCTTGAAGCCCTCCTCCTACCCTTGATGCTGACGCTAGCGGAGGTCTTCTGCTCTCCACACACACAGCTGTAGTCTCCACTGTCTTCTGGAGCCACGCTGCTGATCAGCAGCTCATTCACTGAGGCCTTCTGCTTCATCTGGTACTTTTCTCCAGACATCAGGACCTTTTCATCCTTCCTCCATTCCACAGGAACCCCAGCTTTAGAGAGCTCACAGTGCAGAGTCACACTGCTTTCCTCTTCAGCTTCT
>JAOPUD010000154.1:3688906-3711423 GCA_027122715.1 Trisopterus minutus | reverse complement strand
TGGCTTTCCAACTTCTGGGTGAAGACCGCTGGTTTGGCTGCAGAATCATTGGTTGTTTACTAACTGTGATTAAATCTAACATCATTCAACGTGCCTTTTGGACAGAAATTTGACATGAAAACATGACGCAAAACATGACACAATGATAAATCATTGAACTTGTTGTGCTTTGCCATCATAAAGAACACAAAGGTTTTAAATCGCACCAATCGGGACCATAAGACACATGGGACACTAGATCAATAACAATAACATTGATTGTAACGTTTTGCTCAGTAAATTTAATAAAATCCTCTTAAGGAGGAAATTATTTATTCTCTTATTGGAATTTATGCATACATCCAAAATGTATATGAATTAAATACAAACCAATCGTAGCCTCATAGCATAATTGCATAAGTCATATTTTGGCCAAAGTTTTGATGCTAAATACAAGATGAACCTTAAAATAGGACTTAAAAATAGCACAGTTCAATAAACACAATTGTGACATTTGCCAAATATCCGTACCCTCGACTTTGAGAGTTGCAGATGTAGTTTGGTTTCCACACACACAGAAATATTCTCCACTGTCTTCCTCCTTCAACTGGGTCATCTTCAGCTCACAGGAGGTGTTTCTCTGCCTCATCTCATACTTTATTCCAGTTTGGAGAACTTCAGAACCTTTCTTCCACAGAACCTCAGCCCCAGGCTTTGATAAGTCACATCCCAGGGTAACACTCTCCCCTTCCTTTGCACGCTGGTTCTTCAGCTGCTCTTTAAAAATGGCAGGCAGGGCTGGGGGTAAATAAAGACGTTAATTACCCATTCACTGGTACAGGAAGGCGGTCATGATGTGCTTTGGTGAACGGGACAAGATGATCATGAGGAATGGATGATGAAAATGATTTCACAAGATGCAGTCTTCAGACGATGGTTCCTTCTGGAATCATATGCGAGATTCCAGCAGTAAGGCTGATCAAACAAGAAATATGTCTTCAATGCAGTTTAGGTCACACCAGTGCACTGAATCAAGTGCGTAATCCAACTCAAGATACATGATAAATCACCAACATTCTTTGGTCAGGCAGCAATCAATGCCTCCAAGACTTAAAAATATGAAAGACAAGGTCTTTGGGACAACCACACAGTGGTGTACAATGCAGTATTTCTTCATAACCTTCCACCGTGCAAACAAAAGGGCACATTGGAGGAAAAGGGATGCCCAACTACAACCTTAGAAATACACAACAATGCAAAATCTTCCGAAACAGTATGAGGTAACATTAACACAAGATACAGTTGCAATGACTGAAAATATCAGATCAATAGCAGACAAGACCACGATCAGCCTGCCTCACTGTGCGAGCAGAATAATGAACTCACGCAATCACAAGGTACTTACTGTTCAACAACACAACACAAGTTCAACAACACAATTTCAAGCAATTGCAAAAGAAGAATGCCGAAATGTAAATGCAGCCAGGTTGTGTGCAAGGTCTAATGTTATGAATGAATGCTCATATCAGCCAACGAGACCACCATAACCTTCAGTAGGAACAAAAACAGAGATCATGCTCTCGTTCCTACCTTTGACGGAGACCTTTGACGTGCTCTTGGCAGTTACCACGTCACAGGTGTAGGTCTCGCTGTCTGTTTCCTCCAGCTGTCTGATGGTGAGGGTCAAGACCCCCTGCTTCTGGGACATATCAAAGCGGGCTCCAGACCTGAGCTCTGTGCTGCCCTTGTACCAAGTCACCTTAGTGGGGCTTTGTGCGGTCTCACACCGCAGGGTGATGGTGCCCTCCTCTTCAGCCGCGCAGTCCTTCAGAGCGCTGGTGAACGTATGGACTGGTTCTGTGAAACGAATGGAACAGATATTTTATATATGTATATATATATATATATATTTAATAAAAGCACAATTATGTGTCAATCCTACAAAACACAGTCATCATTTTGTGTTGCTTTCTATGTGTCTTCAAGAATATACAGGAAATTTAGTAGGATTAAATTGTGTATGTCGATTAAATGTTTGTTCTACTCTGGTAGAGTTACCTTTGATCTCCAGCCGGGCCTTTGTAGTGGCTCCTCCAACCACCTCACAGCTGTACTCCCCTGAGTCCTGCGCAGTGACACCATGGATGGTCATCCTCCTGATCTTCTCCTCTTGAAGGAGTTCATACTTCTGACTCTTCCGGATGCCCTTGCCATCTTTGGCCCAGTTAACAACGGCCTTAACCTGTGTGACCTCACAGACAAACACGGCGTCTTCCCCTGCACTGACGCTGACATTCTGGAGCTCCTTGGACAAAGACTGAGCTTTACCTGAAATACATCATAATAACATTTTTAAAGCCGGATCCAAACTTATGATGTTGTGTCTGTAGTAAAAAAATCATAGTGTTTTTTAGTTTCCAGGGCTTACCTTCGACTGCCAATGTCGTTTTGGAGTTGAGCTCGATAATGCTGAAGCTCACTTCTCCAGCATCAGCAAGGGTGACATCCCTGACTGTCAGCATGTACTTGCGTCCTTTACTGGAAACTCTGAAGCGTCCTCCGTTGATGACTGTTGTTCCGTTGAGGGTCCAGGAGCAAGCGTCTGGGGTCTCCCGGGACAGGATGCACTCAAAGCTGCAGGATTCTCCCTCGGTGACCTCTGCCGACTTCAGATACTTGGTGATACCGATGGCTATTTCTGAACGCAGAACAGATGATAGGGTTCACCATGAAATAAGACGAGTCTTCATTAATCCCAAAGAAAATTTCAATGCCAGCAACTCAAAGTAAATATAGTGTTGAGACAGAAAAAAGGGGAGGAGAAAGACATATAACACACGATACAAATAGAAATGTAAAACACATGTACCAAAGCAAAACTAGAATTGGGATATTAGCCTGGCTATTGCCAGACCAAGCTCAATCGTAGATTGCACATTGGTCTGAGGAAGCTGCTGTCTTTTTCTTCAGCACAAGAGGCGTGATCAAAGGGCAAGTTAAATTGACTCTGTACACAATTGGCTGCTTGCCGTCGCTTCCCTGTCATCATTGTGTTAAACCAGCCAATAGCACGGCATGGGGAAAAGCCAGCTTGGTGATTGGCTCCCGCAAAAACATATCGAAACTAGAAAGAAATCTATTGCTCTTCTCCAGACCCTTCTGCAGGGCAAACTCAAATTGCTACCTAGTCTAGAGATATATAGTACTTTGATCCAAACCATCTTACAATAAGTACAATAGTCAGAAGAAAGAAAAACAATATATTGCTGTCAGTACAGTAAAGACGTTCTAAGAACAAAGTGCCAAGCACTAACAATTGTTAACAATTGTTAACAACGGTTCCCCGAATACAACAAAGATGGGATAAGATGCTACTATTTTTCAGTCCAGGGACGTACAACATACAATAGGTATATTTTAACAGCTAGTAAAACAAATCTCCACAATCTCACTGTTAACAGGACTCACCTCTCACAGTGACCTTTGACTTGGACACCTCCGTTCCGAGGTCGCAGCTGTACTCCCCGGCGTCCTCCTTGGTCACATCCTTGATGATGAGGCCCAGGGCCTTGCCGGTGTGCAGGAGCTCGTACTTGGGGCCGGCCTTCAGCACGGCTCCGTCCTTCCTCCACGTGGGAGACACCCTGGGCTTGCAGGCCTCGCACGCCAGGGTGATCATGCCCTTTTCCTCTCCAACCACGTCATCCAGCGACTTGAGGAACACGGCCCGTTTCTCTGTAAGGATTTGGTGTTAGATTTAGATTAAGATTTAGGGCATTTAGCAGACGCGTTTACCCAAAGCGGCTTACGATAAGTACATTTGTCGGAAGAAGGAGAAACAACAATTTATCCAATAATGTCAAAAGGTTATTAACAGGAGAAAATACCAAGTGCAGGTTTAAGCATGGCGTCTCTGATACATGTTTGTTCCCCAGTTCCTAAATAACTTAAACCATGACCAACGACGTGGTTCTCAGGGCGCCCCGGTGGCTCACCCGGTAGAGCGCGTACCATTAAGGCACAGTCCTAATTGCAGCAACCCGGGTTCGATTCCTGCCCGTTGTCCTTTGCAGCATATCCCGCCCCTCTATGTCTTCCCTACCTTCCTGTCTATGTCAACATAAACCATAAAAATGCAAAAATAAAAAAATTAAAAACACGCGGTTCTCACCTTTGACCTTCAGCGTGGCGGACTCCGTGACCTTCCGGACTTGGACGCTGATGGTGCCCCCGTCCTGGGGGGCCAGGTTCTTGAGGGTGAGCTTGTGCGCCTTCCCCTCGTGGCTGATGGTGTTGACCTCGTTGGTGCAGAGCGGCTTGTCGTTCAGCAGCCAGCGCAGCTCCTCGTCCGCGTAGTTCACCTCGCAGGCGAAGGCGGCGTCGCTGTCCTCGTCCACCTCCGCGTCGACCAGGTGCTTGGTGATCTGGATGACGCGCTCTGGAACGCCAAGAGACACGGGGACGATAGTACAACAACGACGTTGTGGTTGTTGTTCATCATCTACGTTTTCTACATTTACATGCAGGGCGTTTGGCAGACGATTTCACCCAAAGCGACTTACAATAAGTGCATTTGTCAGAAGGACAAACTATACTGACTGCTGACAGTTGATGTCAAATAACATTTGCGAGCGAGAGTGAAGAACCCAAAAGCGTTTTATTATTTTTAAACATGGCGATGTGCCTTATATGATCTTCAACATAGTAATCTATGTCATTTTGTCAATGTCACTAAAATAAGACCTCAATTTAGAGAAAGCAGATGTCAAATCCAGTCTCCAGTCTCTGTCGACCAGGACGTTCTACACTGAACTCAACGCGAAGGGACTGTGAGGTGAGTGTGGATGTGCAGGTCTTTGTCTGGGCAATGGTTGATTTTAATGGCACTGTAAGAACAAGGGCTAAGCTTCTCGGACACGTGGACTACAATGCCACGGTGTGTGGCACATTTCAAATACGGTATTGCTCAATATAGAGCTCACATACAATAAATTTTATTTCTACTGTATCACTGGATTCATACCTTCCACAATCAGAGAGCCTTTGGTCTTGGCAGGTCCGGACTGACAGCAGTATTCACCGCTGTCCTCACAGGTCAGGTTCTGAATGGTCAGCTGAGCCTTCGAAGCATCTTGCCTGATGCTGAACTTGTCCGACCGGGCCAGTAGCGTGTCCCCTTTAAACCAGTTCACCTCTTTGGGCGAGGCGGAGAACTTGCAGCTCAGCACAGCCGAGCCCTTTTCTTTCGCCTTCACCTCGTTGATGGGTTCCACTACCTCCAGGGGGCGCTCTATACGGGAACATTAACAATGTTTGAGTCGACTAAACCCTAGCTGATGCACACTGACAATTGCTTGATCATGTTTCACACGCGACAGCATCCACTTTGTCTTACCTTTGACAGTGAGTTGGGCGTTGGATTTGCTCTTGCCAGCAGTGAACTGTAAAGGGCCAGTCATGGAGGCCTTGGTCTTCTTAAAGGTGAGCCGATGCAAAGTGCCTTCTTTCTCCATCTCGACATCGTTGCTCTCCTGCAGCGCCGCTCCGTTCAGCGTCCAGATCGGAGGCTTCACCAGCTCCATGCTGATCTCCACCTCGAAGACGGCAGCGAAGGGCTCGGTCACTTCCACTGCACTCAGCTCCCGAACGATGCTGATGGACTGCTCTGTTAGGACCAGGAGGGAGGAGAGACATAGCATGGAGCTGTGAAGGTTCTGTACAGCTCATTGATAAAATAACAACAACATGGTTTGCAATTCAATAAAGGTTCAATTGCAAAGGCAAAGCAATATTGGCTTGCTTTGCCTTTACATATGAGAACGACACAGCAGCAAAGCATATACACTTACAATCCACAGACAAACAGACAGACTGACAGACAGACATCTCATTGCTTAGGAGTTTGATGGCAGGAAGTTTCATTTGTGAACTTCAGTAGAGGTCGTCTAGAGGGTATTCATACCGTTGTGACATCAACTGAATCACATTGACCGCATGAATACACAGGAGGCAAGCTGCGCAGCATAGCTAACATAGCATAGCTACCACAGCATAGCTACCACAGCATAGCTACCACAGCATAGTCCCCCACGTCTTCCGCCCGTTTACCTTCCACCAGCAGCTTACAGGACGTCTTGTCGTCGATGGCATCGCAGGTGTACGTGTCCTCGTCGTCCGAGCACACGTCGTTGATGGTGAGCTTCCGGTAAACGGTTTCGCTCCTGACCTCGTACTTCCGGTCGGATTTGATTTCGGTCTTGTTCTTGTACCAGCTGACCCGGGCGCTGGCGCGGGACACCTGGCACTCCAGGTGGCCGCGGTGCTTGTGCATGGCGATCTTATCTCGGAGCCTCTTCACAAACTTCACGGGTAGCTCTGCAGCAATAACACCAACACTGGCTCGTCACCCTCAGCGCCAGCGCTCAAGGTCAAATGGAACACGCCATTGGCCAAATGGAACGCGCCTACTGCCATAACCGCGGTCACGGCCCTTCACTAACCACCCGTATTAACGATGATAGCCTCGTTCCAAAATGATGAAAAAATATTGATTTCAAATACCAAACGCAATGCATGTGTGAGCCTTCTCCTGGGGTTCTAGAGACTTGACTTGAAGAGCCATTAGCACCATACAGGGTCAATCAAATCTGAAACAAGCAAACTACATGGCGATGCAAAAGACGTTCCATATGCCAAGAGACAAAAATATGTGTGACCCAAGGCCATCGTATCCAAGCCAAGCATTATCACAAGCTAAACAGCAGCTTTAATGCAACATGAAGTTCATCTTATAGGTTTCACAGATGTCACAGAAGTGTTCACACACTATTACATATAACAAACACACTTTTCTGAATCGGTTTCAAATATCATGCGAACAACTTCCGTCAACTGACAGGAATAGAGCGCGTCTATTGAGGATGTGGACCCCGGCCAAGTCTCTGTCACTCTCTACCATCCATCATGCCACAAGTTGAAATACAACCACATGTTGAAGGAAACCTGACCCCTAGCCCTAGGGGATGACCCCTAACTCTGATTATATTTACTTGGAAGAGGAAGAGTCTTCTCCATAGCACCAACCATAGCACAACCTAAACATAAGTCCAACAAGCTCCAACAGACATCAGCTTATTCTAAAATGAACCTTTCATAAGCTATATAAATCAAACCCTTAACAGGACTAAAACTATATATTTTTTAATCTATGAGGAATACATGAAGAACAATTAACCTTAATACAATAAAACTCCTACAGAGAATTGCTGCATGTGCCATCAAGTTTCAATGAGATATCAAGGTCTGGTCAAACTTGTATTTAAAGGCAGGAAATAACTGTATTTCTACGATTAGCCAGTGTTAAAACTTTAGAAATAATTGGATTTGTCACCTGTATGAAAACAGGTCATATGTCCGATTACAGTTTTGACCACAGAAACCAGTCAATAGGTTCTGATCTTCAAATCCCCATGATTTCTTTTTTTCCAGGGCAATACATTTGCACCCTGCCTGTAAATCAATCGCCAACCTTTGAGTTTTAACTGTGGACATACATCAACCACACTACATTCAACAGTCTTACCTTTTACTTTAAGTTTTGCACTTGAGGAGGCCTTCTCAGCTGTAAATTTAATCTCACCAACATCTTCTGGAGTCACCGATTTGAACAGGAGGACATACATTTTACCTGTAATAAAATTAAAATAAAATAATTATTTCTTAAGCCCTGTTTGTATTGCAACCCAAAGGATATATCATATTGTTCTACACTAAGCAAAGCGCATGTTGCGGGCCAATATATTTTTGTTGTTCCGACACTGCCGAGTGCATAAGACCCACTCCATGACAGCAGCTCGGTGAAGCCATAGCCCACCTTTCGTAAACACATGTGTATATATACTCGACGATCGAGTATATATACTGCAAGTTACACCTTGGAAACATTACCCACCCTCTTGTCTCATTTTGACGTTGTCCCCCACTTTGAGCTTGCTGCTTCCCTTGTGCCACTGGCAGTCCACCTCGTCGTGGGAGATCTCACACACGAACGAGGCGCTCTCCTTCTCCATCACCTCCACGTCCTCCAGCTTCTTAACGATCTTAATGTCTCGGGCTGCAGGAACACAAATGATTTAGTCACCTTCAGCTTGTTTCTACTTTGTATGTATTGGGAACTCCCACTCTTCTATTTAAGGAGTTGCCTCTTACAATGTTATCAAACGGCAGGAGCATTACCGTGCACAGTGAGCTTGGCTGATGTGTTGTCGTCTGCGGAGCGACAGATGTAAGTGCCTTGGTCTTCTGTGCTACATTTCTGGATTATCAAACTGCGCTTGCGGCCCGAGGAATAGATTCCCAGGTTCTTCCCAGGTTTTAGTTCAGTGTCACCCTGAGAGATGGGTTGCATGTTTTCAGTGTAGATTATTGTACCAGAGTTGTAGTGTTATGATGATAGTTGAAGCTGCAGAGCTGCATGTTCCTTACCTTAAACCACTTGACTTCTGCGTTGGTTTTTGAGAGTTCACACTCAAAGGTGACCTTATCTTTCTCAGGAGCACGGATATCCAAGATGGGTTTGGAGATCATGGCAGCGGGTTCTGTGAAGAAATAATCGGTCAGCAAGACCAAATAATATATTTCAACAAAACAGATGAACTACTCAGCGCTGAATTCTGAACAAACCTGTGACAATTAATTTGGCAGACGTGTGGACCCCATCGGCTAGGAAAGCAATGGTTCCTGCATCCTCCATCTTGAGTTGGGACAGCGTAAGGGCATGCTTCTTCCCCAACACTGTGGTACGACAGCTGGGCCCTGTCTTGATCTTGAGGCCGTCTCTGGTCCAGGAGGCCTCGACGTCAGCCTGGTTGAGTTCCACCTCCATGGTGACCGTCTCGGTCTCCTGAGCACTGGTTTCCGCCAGACCCTTCACAATCGAAATCTTCCTCACTGAGAGAAGAGAAGACAAGGTGTTGATTTAGTAAAAAAAAAAACACATCCTCTTGGGTCATGTAAAATGACTAGACTAGACTGACTAGACTAGACTAGAAGGACTAGAGCCCCAAAAGGGCTCTAGTCTGTCAGAGTCAAAACACATGTGTGTACTGCTAAGTCATAGAGGGTCCCTACTCAAAAGGACATGCAGTAAGCTATCCGTCTTACTCTCAACAGTGAGCTTGGCCTGGGTCTTGTCATCGAGGGTTTCACAGGAGTAGAGGCCGCGGTCAGCATACGTCACGCTCTTGAAGACCAGACTCTGCTTGGCTCCGTCCACCAGGAGCTCCATGTTGCCCGCGGGCTGCAGCACCACCCCGTTCTTCATCCACCTGACCTCCGCCGAGGCCCTGCTGAGCTCCACCTCCATCCGCACCTCCTTCTGTTCCTCCACCGTCAGGTTCTCCAGCTTCTTCTTAATGGTGACAGGAACCTCTGGAATAGCAACATTAAGATAAAATAAGATTTAAAAATCCAATCAGTCAACCTACCCGTCGTCCCTGTCTGCGTGGTGTTTGGCGGTTCGTACGTTGCACTTGCAGCGTGGCGTTGCAGGCCTTGCCCTCCGCGTCCACACTGATCTCTCCAGCGTCGTTCTGGGTGACGGCGGTGATGGTGAGGGAGTGGCTGGTGCCACCGTGCTCAACCTTGTACTTTGGCCCGGTGGCGATGGGTATGTTGTTTCGGAACCATTTGACGTTTACGTCCGCGGGGGTGACAGTGCATTTGAAGACGGCGTCTTTCCCCTCCACCGCTACGACGTTGTTTAGTTTGGCGGTGAGCCTCACTAGCCTGGGAGCTGGAGACACGAGGAAAGATGACGTCAAAATAAGTGAGGCCCTTTCTACATAAACTACAAATGTTTTGATCAATTATACATTGAAAGCTAAATGAATTAATCCGTTACCCTTTGAGGTGACCTTAGCGGAGGTCTTGTCGTTTTTACATTCACAGCAGTACTCCCCCTCGTCTTCCTTGGTCACGGCGGTCACAGTCAGGACCCGCTTGGCACCGTCTGTGCTGACGACAAACCGGCCGCCGGGCTTCATTTCCTTAGCACCGTGGCGCCAGAGAACGTCCCCAGCCGCTTGGTTGAGCTCACACATCAGGCTCAGCGTGCCGCCCAGCTCCACCGTGACTGCCTTCAACGGCGTCACAAACTTCAACACCGACTCTGAACGGAAAAGGTCATTCAAAGAATGTCAGGACAAAGTTCAAAAGTTCAAAGTCAGCTTTAGGTAAAATTATATAAAATGATGAATAGGTAATTGATAGTAATAAATAAATGATATTCAGTAATACACTTGGGGCCGCAGTGTCTGTGTGAAATCTCCAGTACATTCCCTGTTCCCACGACAAGTCAAGCGGCTCACCTTTGACCTGTACCTTGCACTCGATTTTGTCATTGTCAGAGTGGCAGGAGTATGTTCCACTGTCTTTGGCCTCGGTGGATTTCACGACCAGCGTACGAGACAGGCCGTCTTTCTTCATCTCATACTTGCTGCCTTCGGTGAGTTGCACCCCGTCCCTGAACCAAGTGACGGAGGCGCTCTCCGAGGTAAGCTCAGCGGTCAGGACCACCTTCTCGCTCGCTTGAACGCAGGTGTCCTTGAGCGACCTCTTCTGGAACTTTGCGGCGGCATCTAGAGATTGAAGGGAACAAAATCTGTTAAGGATAATGGATCAGGGATTAAATCGCACAAAGGTTGTTTCAGAGTGTTTTGGTTACCTGCCACCTGTAACTTGTACACCAGCTTCTCAGTTCCAGCTTCACAGACATACTCTCCAGCATCCTTCTTCTCCACACTGTCTATCACCAGCTGGCGACTCTTGGCCTTGGACTCCATATGAAGGGTCTTGCTGGAGGTCAGCAGCTTTCCATCCTTGAACCATTTCACCTCCGTCTTCAGGTCAGACACCTCACAGCTGAGGGTGGCCTTCTGGGACAGAGTGGCCTTCACCTCCCTCTGGATGGACTCCTTGCTGGAGAAGGCTGACTGGGCCTCTGAGGGTAGATGGGTTGAGAAGAACAGTCAGCAGCTGCAAACTACAGTGGAACTATGAGCAAGCACCATGTGAATGTCTCAATACATTCTGGAACAGGTCAAACTACAACCCAACAAGGGTTGACAGGTTCTACCTGAGACATGGATCTTGAAGGCCAGCTTCTCCCCTGCAGCTTCACAGACATACTCTCCAGCATCCTTCTTCTCCACCTTTTCAATGACCAGAAGGCGAGTTTTGCCTTTGGCCTCAAAGGAGATGTTCTTACTGGAGGTCAGCAGCTTTCCATCTTTGTACCATTTCACCTCCGTCTTCACGTCAGCCACCTCACAGCTGAGGGTGGCCTTCTGGGAGAACGTGACCTTCACCTCCCTTTGGATGGACTCCTTGCTGGAGAAGGCTGACTGGGCCTCTGAGGGTGGATGGGTTGAGAAGAACAGTCAGCAGCCGCAAATTACAGTGGAACTTCAAGCAAGCATAATGTGACTCTCTCAATACATTCTGAAAAAGCAACAACTACAAACCACTCATTTACATTTACATTTGGGGCTTTTAGCAGACGCTTTCATCCAAAGCGACTTACAATCAGCACATTTGTCAGAAGAAAGAGAAACAACAACATATCGCTGTCGGTACAGTAAAGTTGTTCAGTAAAGTGCCAAGAACTGTCAATCAATTGCTAGGTTAACCCATTCCCTGTATACAAAACTGTCAATCAATTGCTAGGTTAACCCATTCCCTGTATACAAAAAAGCTAGGGTTAGGATAAGATTATACACAATGCTAAGTACTACTTTTAAGTGCAAGAGGTAGGTACAAATATGTAGATTAGTTCTACCTGAGACATGGATCTTGAAGACCAGCTTCTCCCCTGCAGCTTCACACACATACTCTCCAGCGTCCTTCTTCTCCACCTTTTCAATGACCAGCAGGCGAGTTTTGCCTTTGGCCTCAAAGGAGATGTTCTTGCTGGAGGTCAGCAGCTTTCCATCCTTGTACCATTTCACCTCCGTCTTCACGTCAGCCACATCACAGCTGAGGGTGGCCTTCTGGGACAGAGTGGCCTTCACCTCCCTCTGGATGGACTCCTTGCTGGAGAAGACTGACTTGGTTCGGTCCTCTGGACATGTTTGAATACAGAGGTGTGGGACCATAATGACTGTTCATATTGCCAACTTCAACTGATGGATCAATCACAGATAATTATACAAATACACAAATACATAATAGTTTTCTACAAAGGACAGAAAGAAAGTGGCACTTCTGGAAGATATTCAACCTAGATAGAACCACACATGTAGACATTAAAAACATACATCCTATCAGAGAGGCAGAATATTCGGTGGCAGTAACTCAGGAGGAAGAGCGGGTGACCAGTAACCAGAAGTTTGCTAGGTTGATCACAGGCTCCTCTTAGCTGAGTGTCGCAGTGTCCCTGAGCGAGACGCCTCACCCTGAATGCTCCTAACGAGCTGGCTGTCGCTCTGCGTGGTTGACTCCACCGTTGGAGTGTAAATGTGTGAATGACTGGTTGTAAGTCGCTTGGATAAAAGCGTCAGCAAAATCCCCTCAATGTAAATGATATTGCGAACAAAATCTGCCTTTGCGATTAACATCTCCATTCGACGGTGCTTGTCATTATTCTATTCTCTCACTCTAAATCCCTTGGCAATGCCGATCTTTGAGCCAAACACAAATACTTGATCATTAAAGCAACAGAAGACAAATGTATAATGATCCCTTACCGGCCACCTGTAACTTGTACACCAGCTTCTCAGTTCCAGCTTCACAGATGTACTCTCCAGCATCCTTCTTCTCCACACTGTCTATCACCAGCTGGCGACTCTTGGCCTTGGACTCCATATGAAGGGTCTTGCTGGAGGTCAGCAGCTTTCCATCCTTGAACCATTTCACCTCCGTCTTCAGGTCAGACACCTCACAGCTGAGGGTGGCCTTCTGGGACAGAGTGGCCTTCACCTCCCTCTGGATGGACTCCTTGCTGGAGAAGGCTGACTGGGCCTCTGAGGGTAGATGGGTTGAGAAGAACAGTCAGCAGCTGCAAACTACAGTGGAACTATGAGCAAGCACCATGTGAATGTCTCAATACATTCTGGAACAGGTCAAACTACAACCCAACAAGGGTTGACAGGTTCTACCTGAGACATGGATCTTGAAGGCCAGCTTCTCCCCTGCAGCTTCACAGACATACTCTCCAGCATCCTTCTTCTCCACCTTTTCAATGACCAGAAGGCGAGTTTTGCCTTTGGCCTCAAAGGAGATGTTCTTACTGGAGGTCAGCAGCTTTCCATCTTTGTACCATTTCACCTCCGTCTTCACGTCAGCCACCTCACAGCTGAGGGTGGCCTTCTGGGAGAACGTGACCTTCACCTCCCTTTGGATGGACTCCTTGCTGGAGAAGGCTGACTGGGCCTCTGAGGGTGGATGGGTTGAGAAGAACAGTCAGCAGCCGCAAATTACAGTGGAACTTCAAGCAAGCATAATGTGACTCTCTCAATACATTCTGAAAAAGCAACAACTACAAACCACTCATTTACATTTACATTTGGGGCTTTTAGCAGACGCTTTCATCCAAAGCGACTTACAATCAGCACATTTGTCAGAAGAAAGAGAAACAACAACATATCGCTGTCGGTACAGTAAAGTTGTTCAGTAAAGTGCCAAGAACTGTCAATCAATTGCTAGGTTAACCCATTCCCTGTATACAAAACTGTCAATCAATTGCTAGGTTAACCCATTCCCTGTATACAAAAAAGCTAGGGTTAGGATAAGATTATACACAATGCTAAGTACTACTTTTAAGTGCAAGAGGTAGGTACAAATATGTAGATTAGTTCTACCTGAGACATGGATCTTGAAGACCAGCTTCTCCCCTGCAGCTTCACACACATACTCTCCAGCGTCCTTCTTCTCCACCTTTTCAATGACCAGCAGGCGAGTTTTGCCTTTGGCCTCAAAGGAGATGTTCTTGCTGGAGGTCAGCAGCTTTCCATCCTTGTACCATTTCACCTCCATCTTCACGTCAGACACCTCACAGCTGAGGGTGGCCTTCTGGGACAGAGTGGCCTTCACCTCGCTCTGGATGGCCTCCTTGTTTGAGAAGGCTGTAGTGACTGCAGTTGATGATCTGACTGTAGTTGATGCAGTTGTTGCAGCGACTGTAGTGGCTGTTAGGGTTTCTGTAAATAAAATAATCATAACAAAAGTTGTTGCTTTAACCTAAAGTTAAGCACCAGTTCTCAAATTCGCAAACTAACTGTCAAACTGTCATTCAATTCAGTTGAAGCCAATGAGAAGCATCAGCATCAAGTTTCAAGTGTCACAAGCATCTTCTTATATTTAGCAGATGCTTTATCCAAAACAACTTTGGAAGTCAGTCAGTACAGTAAGGATGTTAAGCGAACAAGTGCCAAGCACTTACAATCTCTAGGTTAACCCATTCCCTTTATACAACAAAGCTGGCTAGGATAAAATGCTATACAATGCTAAGTACTATTTGTAAGTGCCAGGATGTACAACATATTTTATGTGCGTACTTTAAACACCAGGACATACAACATACAACAAGTGAGTACTTTAAGTACCAGGACGTACAACATACAATAAGTGTGTACATCAAGTACCAGAACGTACAACATACAATAAGATCGTACTTTAAGTACCAGGACGTACAACATACAATTAGTGCGTACTTTAAGTACCAGGACGTACAACATGCAATAAGTGCGTACTTTAAGTACCAGGACGTACAACATGCAATAAGTGCGTACTATAAGTACCAGGACGGACAATATACAAAAAGTGTGTACTTTAAGTACCAAGACATACAATATACAATAAGTGTGTAAGAGGGGTGTGGGGTAAGACTTTGCAGAGTCTAGGGCTGAACTCTGAACAAGTGAGCCTTGAGCCTTCTGTCTTGAAAATAATCACCTTTGATCTTAACATGGAATGTGACTTTGTCTCCGGCCATCTCACAGGAATAATGTCCTCCGTCTGTTTTCTTGGCGCTCTTGATGATCAGCCGGCGCTGCGTTCCATTGGAGATCATGCTGGTCCTTTGATCTTCATGGATCTCCACCTGGTCCTTCTTCCAGGCCACCAAAGCGCTGGCAGAGGACACCTCGCAGCTCAGGTCCAGGTCCCCTGTGAGGGTGGACATCATGCCCATGGTGCCTCTGGGCTTGTTGATGAACTTCACAGGTTCGTCTTGAAGCAAAGAGATATTTCTTTATTGTTGTGATCTTTTATAAGGTAAGGATTTGATTGGGGAAGTATACAGTGTCATCAAACTAGAGACGGTTGCAATTCAAGTTTCTCAAGAGCTCTTTCACTCCCTTTCCAAATTGTGCCAAATTGCATTGTCAAGTTAAAGCCACACAGGTGTTTGTTTACTCCTTGGAATAAGCTGTCTTTACGAGACAGAATCCATTCCGCTGTTGATTACACGATGACAGAACGTGCTTTCCTTTGAGTGATTGTTCAGAAGCACCTGTTGGCACCTGCTAGGAGCTGCCCAGCACCACTGTAGCTCATATTTCACTGTGTCACATGGCGCTGGTGCGTGCCCTCGGTAATATGTGTGCTTTAGGTTGACAGGCCCAAACCAGAATATATGAGAGGTTTTAAAGAGTCGGGTTGCACATTTCAATTCTAGTGAGAACTCATAGAGACATAGAGTACAATTGGTTTAATGAATTCATGAATTGAATTGTTCACTGATTTTACCTTTAAGGGCAAGTTGCAGGGACATTCTGTCATCATCCAAAACACACTCGTAGACACCCAGGTCCTCCTCCGTGACATTGTGGACCAGCAGGCTCCTCTTGCGCTCCAAAATCACATACTCATACTTTTTCCCTACTTTCACCTCCCTTCCATTTCTCATCCAGATCACCTGGAGAGAAGGAAGACATTAACCAAGGTTGTTTGGGTCAGACTGAAAACAAGGTTAAACACAGTACGGTGAAACAGAAAGCCTGTTGAGGGGTTTTTCCCCCCATCTCACACCTTAGTCTCGTAATCAGACACCTCGGCGGTGAGCTGAGCGGTGGCCTGAGCGCTGCAGGTCACGACCTCCATGGGATCTGACTTACTGGTGAACCTGACAGATGGGGCTGAGAATAGAAGTGTTATGTAATAAGCTAGTCAGAAGTTCACTGAAGCAGCCAAACGGTACATTAGCGGGTCCCTTCTAAGTCTATGACAGCTGTGGTCTTAATTGAAAATGGTGCTGAGGATGGGTGAGTGGGTAATGACAAATGTGTTAAAGTTACCGCGAGGTTCCCCTTACCCTTAACACTTAGCACGCAGCGGGTCTCCGAGCCGCCGCCCACGAATTTGACCTCGACTCCGTTCATCTCCATGGTGACCTGTCGGATGGTCAGCGTGTGGACGTTCTTGGACCGCGTGATGAGGTAGTCACCACCGCTGCGCAGCATGCGACCGTTGAGGGACCAGAAGCCGGAGCAGACGGCGGACAGCTCCGCGGAGAGCGAGTACTCCTCCCCGAAGAAGGCAGTGCTGTCCACTAGACCTGTCTTCATCTCTGCAGAAGGCTCTTCACATGACAAAAAAAAAAACCCTCAATAAACGCTGTTTATGTTTCACCGCAGCACATGGCAAGGCAAGGCAACTTTATTTATAAAGCACCTTTCATACACGAGGCAGACTCAAAGTGCTTTGCATGGAAACATCCTCATACAATACAATAAAATAATAAAATAAAATAGAAGGAAAAGGCAAAGAAAAATATGCATTGTAGAAAGTGCTATGTGTTTAAAATTCACTAGCAGCACTTTAGTCAATCATTGGTACTTTAAGTAATCCTTACCGAGATAGAAGCTTCCAGACATCTCCAGGTAGGGGCTCTGGCCGAAGTCATTGACGGCAGAAATACGGAACTGGTAGCTGGCCTCCTCTGTGAAGTTGCAGAGGGTCGTCTGGGTGGCGACGATTATCTCTGAGGCGTGGCACCGTTGCCATTGCTGGTTGCCCACCTTCCTCCTCTCGATGATGTAGCTCTTGATGGGCACGGGGCGATCGCTGTCCGGGGGAGACCACTGGATGGTGATGGAGGAATCCGTCTTGTTCTGCACCACAGCGTTGACTGGGGGGTCTGGCGGGTGCTTTCTTGCAGCTACAGTGAAAGGAATATGTGTTCATATGTTGAATAGCTCAATGTTTAGCTCCCCTGAATGAGCAAAAAGATAACAAACCAATTAGTAATAACTTAACGTATGTTTTTACAAAATTAGACATAGGACATTGGTGTTCTTTGTCCAACAAGCCGTGATCGCCAGTCCATCAGTATTGCATGGCGGTACAAGGGCAAAATTACAACAGAAACTCCCAAGAAGTAGAAGTGTGTGTGGGTTAGAATTGTGTGTGTGGATTATATAGTGTGTGCTTTGCGCCCTTACCAGTGACGGAGAACCGAGTGGAGGTCTTGCAGTCGCCCGCCACAAAGGCCACCTCTCCTGAGTCTGCGGCCTGGCAGTCTTTGATGGTGAGGGTGTACTGTCTGAGCACACAGGCCATGGAGACGCGGGAGTCCTGCTTCAGCCTCTCGGTGTTGCGGGTCCAGTAGGAGTCGGGGCAGGGCTGCTCCAGCTCCACGCAGAAGATGACGGTGTCGCTGACGGGGACCACCGTCCTCCTGGGCAGCTTCTTGGTGATGTTACCTGGAAAACAGACAGATTAAGGGCTCGTTCAAAACTACAACGTGTGTAGACCGTGTTAAGTAAATGGATGGGTTAACAAAAATCTGGATGGATGGGTTAACAAAAATCTGTAGGCCTATTCTGATATTAATGACTTTTCTATATTTAAAAAAGAATTTAAAATGACTTTCTTCTTATTATAAATTACATCTGTACATAGTACATACATAGTATATACTATACATAGTCTATTCATTAAAATGAAATATAATACTACAAATGACATGCCATTATATATGTATTTACAGACACCTTATAGATAGGTATGCAGGATATAAACGGACATGCGAGCACGTTTACTTTTTTGAGTTCCCCAGTTGTATATTTAGCAAGAAAAGCCGACTATTGCTCTCTGATTTTGCCAATAAGATTCTGATGAGTTCGGCCATCATACATAAAACCCAACGCCCGACCGCACACAAACAGAACCAAGCGGTACGAGTACACAGCGACCGCAGCAGCAGCAGCAGCAGCAGCAGCAGGGGGTGCCATACCCAGCACGGTGAGCTCGGCCACGGTGCGGCTGCCCTCGGCCATCTCGCAGATGTAGACGGCGTCGTCGTTGGTGGTGACGTTGTGGATGGTGAGCTGGCGCAGCGTGCCGTCCTGCTGAATGCGGTACTTGGAGCTCTCCTCGATGCGGGTCTCCTCCATGAACCAGTTGGCCATGGTGGCCGACACCGGCACCTCGCACAGCAGGGTGGCCGACGCCTTCTCCTGCACCTCCACGTCCTGCAGCTTCCGCCTGAAGGGCACTTTGGGCTCTGGGGACGCGGTACACAGAGGAGGGAAGGATGCAAGTTAGTGTTCAGGCCTTCATAACTGTCGTTGTCCTGATTTGTATCAATATCGCTCTCACTTTGGGCTCTGGTGCCCGATACAGAGGAAAGCAGGATTTACATTTACATTTACATTTAGGGCATTTAGCAGCAGACGCTTATCTCCAAAGTGACTTCTAATAAGTACATTACAAGACATTTGTACAGGACATTTGTCTGATGAAAGAGAAACAATATAGCGCTGTTGGTACAGTAGGGAAGTTCAAAGAACCAACAACAATAACAATCACTAGGTTAACCTCTTTCCTGTACACAACAAAGCTATCTAGGATAAGATATACACACTGTGTAGTGGTGTCCCTCAAGGCTGGGTTAACGTTAGGGCCTTCATAACTGCTGTCATTCTTGTTGTCCTGATTTGTGTCAATTTTGCTGTCATATTGTATTTGATGTTTAGAAAATGCCTGCAATAAATGCCCTGCAATGTGCATATAAAAGAATGAATGCCAATCTAAACATTTGTGGATTTTTAAATGCATACAATTTCAGGTTTCATGTTATTTTTGGTCCTTGTTCTCAGGACCGAAGCCAATAGCTAATCTGGAGTGATTTTGTTTTAAATATCTCACTCTGAAATAGATACCCTGTTCATAACACTTTGTCTATTCTACCTTACACCCTGTCTATTCTAACAGCACAGGGTGCTCAGCCAAGCAGCCCAAAGTTGAGTTGATTCAGGTAACTAAAATCTAACCTCTAAGGTCACTAGAATGTCACGAATAATTGTATACATTTTAAGATTTTGCATTCATCTTGGGAAAAATAAAGACATGAATACACATAGGCTACAGCTACAAAAGATCAGGTTGTACAAAGTGAGCAACCACTAGATTGAATGAAAGCATCAGAACAACGGTGTGACTCTTAATTCTTCTTAGCTTGAAATCTACTTAAGATGAACCCAAATCCATGAGGTCATTGCCTGCTCCCTTAAATTCATTAGCATTCAAAAGTAGAGCCCGATCGATACTCGGTTTCAGGGGACGATACTAACATTAAGGAGTAAAAAATGTCCAATATCCATAATACATCGGCCGTTATTCTGTATATATATTGCGGTATCCTCGTGGAGGGTGGAGAAGCTCCTCCGGATATGGTGTTCACCATTCAGCAATGCTTCAGGCCACAGCAACATCACATTAAAACCATGAGCTAAAGGAACCAAAGAACTGTAAGGAGAGGAGCTGCGAACCTTCCCACGTTACATGACATGATGTTCATCCTTAACTCTAAAAAGCATTTAAAGGCTCAACCACTAAATTCAAGGATTTATAAAGGGGCCATTACATATAGAAATTGACACAATTGCTCAAGTTGTCTGCCGGCCAAAATATACGCCAATACCGATATATCTGCAATAGGCAAATATCGGCCGATAAAATTGTAACAATATCGTTCCGGCTCTATTCAAAAGAAGAACTAAGCTGATAATGGGAAAAGGGGCTTCATAAATTCTCAGTTGCATGTGTCTGAGTATCTGTTTTAGTTCAGCATGTTATAAGGGATATATAGCAGACTGAATATAGGCAACTAGCAAGTGATATTCAGTATTATATCCCAGAGGAGTTTATGTGAGCTAGAGATTCTACAATACTTGAAAAGAGGAATACATAACAGGTTTATTAAGAAAAGAGTCCCTTCAAAAACTCCTCAAACCATTCATTATTTCATGTAAAACATTGAAATGCAAAGGCTTCACTGTGAAATGCAATGAATCAATAGTGTCTACAACAATCTACAGTCACTATGTCTGTGGATATTCAATGAGTCCAATGGAAAGCTTCTCAGAGACATCCTCCATGACGGTGGTGTTCGGAGGCTAAAGCGAGTGACCAGCCTTCATTCCAGCCGGGAACTACTCATCACCAGCAGAAAATAGCCCAGAAACACAACACCCTGCGACACGGCCAGGGTTCGGCCATGCAGGGTGACGGTAAACACATGTCAAGGGGGGGCAAATCTAAACCACAGTGAACCACTTACAATGAACTTCTGTTCTGTTGGAAAGAACACAGCCTGCTTTAATCTATCGGGTTTATAGACCCAAATGCTCAAAGCTTCAAACAGTGAAAGGGACATTACAGCAACGTCCTTCGGGGTAATTTCCTCTAGCACCTCCAGTTGCTATGCAACACTACATAATCAGTCAAAAGCAGGGAGGGAGCGAGCCCCCGTGTGTTTAAGGGGGGGGGGCATGATCTTATGTAAGGGGCACGACAGCTTTTGTCAATGCGTATTTGTTACAGGACTGACATTTGTTCGGGAACTCAAGACTGCCTTGATCCCATATGTGACCTTTGAATGTGCTGCTGTGCTACTAAATTCAATATTGTACATGTTGACTCATTCACTGGGCCACACTGATTCACACTGATTCCACAATGAAAGAAATTAAGAGTCAATGGCCTATTTAAATGTACCCACATCTTTGTGCTGCTGACTTCCAAGTAGTGTGCAGTTGCCTCATTTTCAAAAACCTATAAACCATGCAGCAGGACATTGGACAGCAAGTCTAGAAAACCACAGAGCCATTTCCTCAAACCTGCCCAATTTATGCGGCATCATCAGCAGCCAAAATGATAAATGTTTATTTAAATAAAGATAGTATCAAGAACATTATCACTTGTTTTATGTCCACAGTGTACATAACACAACAACATTTATGTGATAATGTTGAACAAATGTATTATACGAATACGCAAGACACCCACACTCATCCTCAGTTCATAATGAACATTGCATAGCCTGGCATGGCACGGCAGGAACCGATCAGAGCATACACTCACCCTTGACGATCACCAGCACGGCGCTGTAGGTCTGCCCGGCCATGTTGGTGGCGTTGCAGGTGTACAGGCCGTTGTCGCTCTGCTTGCAGTACAGGATCTTCAGGATGAAGTTCTCCGCCTGGTCCTCGTAGATGACCTGCCGGCGGCCCTCGCTGATGTTGGAGCCGTCCTTCCTCCAGATGATGTGGGGCTTGGGGTGGCCCGTGACGAAGCAGCTCAGCTTGGCGTGCTTCCCCTCCGTGACCGTGCAGGTGCGGGTGAACACGCCCTTGGGCAGCGTGGCGAGCGCCGTGGCCCTCATGCGGCGCTCCAGACTCAGAGCGCTCAGCCCGTCGTTGATGCTGCCACCGCCGCCGCCGCTGGCGATGACAGTGGAGGAGGAGGAGGAGGAGGAGGAGGAGGAGATTGAGGAGGAGGAGACGCCGTCCTCGTTGCGGTAGACGGAGATGTCTTTCTTCATGTCCTCCTTGCGCTTCTGCAGGTGCGAGAGCAGGGAGGTGTTCTTATCCGCCGCCGCGCCCTGCTGCCGGGAGTCCTGGGCGTCCACGGCGAGCACGGCGCAGGCGTGCGCCCGGCCTGAGCTGTTCTGCACCCTGCAGGTGTAGGTGCCGGCGTCCAGGTTCCGCACGCTCTGGATCTTCAGGGAGCTGCTGTCGCTGTCCGAGACGATCTTGATGCGGTTGGTCACGCCCATGTAGCGGCCGTCCTTCTCCCAGTCGAAGGTGGGCTCCGGGTGGGCCGCCACCCGGCAGTAGAACACCAGGTTTCCGCCCAGCACCACGCGGGTGTTGGTGGGCTTCACCATGAAGACGGGCGCCCTCAGGGCCATCTCCGAAGGCAACGCCACCTGCAGGGTGACGGCGGCGTAGGCTTCCCCCACTGTGTTTTTGGCACGGCACAGGTACTGGCCGCTGTCCTCCAGGGCCAGGTCGTAGATGGTGATGCGGTAGACGTCGCCGTCGTCCACCGTCTTGAAGCGGCCCCCCGAGGTGAGCCGGAGCTTGCCCTTCTCCCAGGTGATGAGCGGGGTGGGGTTCCCCACGATGGTGCAGCTGAGCGTGGCATCCTTACCCATGCACACCGAGACCGCCTTGGGCCGCGTGAGGAACCTGGGGGCCCCCCCGAACATGTCCTGATCCATTGGTTCTCCCTATGTGTGTGTGTGTGTGTGGGAA
>JAOPUD010000154.1:3656927-3670288 GCA_027122715.1 Trisopterus minutus | reverse complement strand
GTGTGTGTGTGTGTGTGTGTGTGTGTGTGTGTGTGTGTGTGTGTGTGTGTGTGTGTGTGTGTGTGTGTGTGTGAGTAAGGGAGGGCCCTGTGGTTGTCAGGCATGGCTGGTCTAGCTGAGCTGTCAAGTTCCCTACTCGGTTGACCAGTTTCACCACATTGAGGATATCAGTGACAGCGTGGTGCATGTGTGTCGGCGTTCATCTGAACGCTGAGCACGAATAACTCTCAAGGGAAACATCCCCAGTGACTACTGCAACTTGTTATTGTTGATCTTGGTGACGCCGTCCAAGATGTTATGCCTCAATCTTGCGCAATTTTTGAGAAGTGGTAGGCTGGAACTCAGTGTGCCGGCAAGGTCCACAAAGGAACCAATTAAGCAAAGGACCACTGGCTCTTCTTTATACATCAACGATGAACTAACCATTGTTCGCATATTGAAAAGACTAAAGGGTCATTAGGTCAAAATAACCTACCGCAAAATGTAGTCACCGGGGTGAGCTTTTAAATATTTCAAAGAAAGTCAGTTAGCCCATCAGCTGTAGAAAATACCCTATAAAACTATGCCTCAACATGTTTCAAAATAATAGCCATCCATTGTATTTTGACTGCAGTCATGCAACACCCTTTGAGTGTCCTATATTACAATGTACTCTACTACAGTTTTTGGACTACAAGGCTACAACAATGAATATATCAATTATTGACACCAATTTCGCCATTGGTATTGCCTATATGTTTTACAACCTACTGCTTGTAAAAACAACATTTAACATTCACATGAAAACAACACTCACAGCGATACACATTACGTTTTCTGAAGATGGAAACACACTTACTTCTCAGTGCACTGCTGGCTAGGCAGGAGAGCATCAGGGAGTGTGACTTTGTTCCTGTCCAATGGGTTCTGGCCTGGCCCAGTGTGATTGACGGCCCGGTTGGCGAATAGGATGTCATACTCGACACAGTTGAAGAGGAAAGTTGTGAATGTGACCACAAACAGGAACTGACTGTAAGGAGATTGGTCATGTGTACAACATGTATGGGGATTAGTTCTTTCAGTTTCTTAAGAGGACACACACAGTTTGGACATTTATAAGAGTAGTTGAAATTATATTAGTGACAGTTGAATGTCAAAAAGTCTTAATTAACTTCTTCATAAGGAGATTATTTAACACACTGTTTGTGACTGTTTATAGACATAATTTAGATCAATCATATAGTCCTCTCGATGACTTTTCATCATCAAGATACTTAACACTCAAGATCAAATTCAATACTTAAATTCAATATACTTGCAGTATATTCAATACTGCAAGTAATTCTGTGACTTGACATTAATATTCAAGATGTTTGAACCTAATATGTAAAAAAAAAAAATTATACGTACATCAGTTCGAAGAACTCTGACAACATCATACAGGCAAAGCCATTCTTCTGATGGAAATGATAGATGTGGACAGTCAATTAAGGAATATACTCATAAACACCACCTGAAAAGTATGACAGACACTGCCACTATTCCGAATGACACTACAGTACATTTCACCTTCAGGGTAATTCATATTTTTCCGTTACAACCTTACAAATAAGACATCCTCAATGCTGTTCACTGTCATGTCAACATCATCCGTCAGGAAACCACCTTCAGCCCATTTGAGAGCCACATTTAGTGAACAACAAGTAGCCTTTATTACCAAGTACTAAAACTACTACCACTAACCCCGACCCTTAAATGCAAAGGATATTCTTGTGAAGAAGTTATCCAGGTTTTTGATGTGGTGCCATGAGTCTGCAAGACAAACACTGCATGTTAGATGAATAATTATACTGTATCCCAGGCTACAAACCTGAAAGCAGGTGATTTAAAAGCAAACGAGTTAAACTAAGTTGAACAGTATGCACATTGACATGAAACATGCATTTTGAAGAGAGCTGTGTACCCTTCAGGCCTTCTGGCACATGCACCAACAAATCCTCCTCCCCTGGCGGCGAGTCCTCCTCAAAGTCCTCAATCCGCTGGTACTCCTGGTAAGCTTCAAAGTTGGCCATTGTCCTTTACATTCTCCAACCCCCTCCCCGTGGTATCAAGCGAGTACTCAACCCTTTATTTTAGTTGTATACAGTGTCTTGTATTTTTTTTTAAAAGATAATGTGCGGGCTGTGAAAACAAGCTAACGGCGCCGTGTGCTAGCGTGACAGCCGGGGGTCACACTCCACCATCCCGGGCTCGGTCTGAAGCAGGCACCGCCGACACGCACTCCTCTGGGGGTGAACCAACCAACACGGCCGACAGCCTAGACGGAGCTCCACCGCATCGCCCTACGCGGTGGTGTTTCCCTGCAGGGGAGGGGGGGGGGAGAGCTAGGTCAACACGTCCAGCTGACAGGCTACTGGCTAGCCCCTGGATGATTCAGCCGCTAGTGCGCTCGGCGGAGGACGCAGCAGCGGGTTGTTTTGTTCCCGTCCTGCTCCGCTCCGCTCCGTCCGCGGGCGCCAGACGTCGGTCGCTCTTCGCGCAGGGTCACGGTTCCCCGTGGAGCTGCTTCCCGTTAGATTACGGTGGACAGAGACGGGCTGTGCGCGTTTGTTGTTGTTCAGGAGAGCTGTGATGTGTCGGGTGAGGTTATGGTGGATTCCCAAAATAAACCGTCTGTGTGTTAGTGTGTGTGTTAGTGTGTGTGTGTGTGTGTGTGTCTCTCTCGCGTTATGTCTTTCGCAAACAAATGTCAACAAAACATGTGTGACGTCGCTTGAGATTCATCAGGCGTCACATCCGGTTAGGATACAGTACAATATGTACAATATGTTCAAAAAAGTCATTAATATTCGAGGAGAAAATAACACAACATATTAATAGCCAGTTGTCTGGCAAAATAAAAAAATCGATATGTTTTTTATGTAATAATCCATAGGATCAAGGGTCGAGAAATGCACTCTGGGTGACAGTCAACATGGCAGCCCGCATGTAGCTCCTTGGGACCGGCTGGGCTTAGCGATTACCTTCATTTGTCAGAGTACTACCCGTCACAGGGGGAAATATGCTTCACCTGCTGTGTTACAGAACAACCACTGGTGCACCAGTCCGGTCGCTCTGCACGCGGTTCAATAAAACCACAGATTTATGGAGATCTCCACGGTATGACTGAAAGATAATAACCCGTCCCGGCTGGTTGTTGTGGTGGGGTGCTCCGATTTAAGTCCTTCAACGATGCTGTACAACGAGAAAACAATAATTGAATTGCAATAAGTAAACTCGCAACTGTTGACAAATAACTTTGTTAATGAGGTATTGGTTAATCGATACCTGCACCATTCCCATGTACACAGCACCTCAAAGTCAAACACTGTATTGTCAGCCCATCATTGAGTATCACTACTGTAGAGAATCCTAAAACGTGCGTTTCTTTATGTTTCAGAGCCCCGTTGTATTCATCACATGTGCCATACATGTGCAGGTCCTTGCGACAGCCTGGAAATGCCGTCAGTCGGATTTGGGGTCTGACCCAAAGAGCTGTCCGCCAGGCATCCCCCCGGACGTCCAAACCGAAGGGGGTGGCCCTTAAATTTATTCTGGGGCCAGCCTTCTGCACCATAGCCGCACGGCTCGTCGGCCGTGTCGCCTATTGTGAAGCAGATTTCAATAACAACGTCCATGCAGAGGTTTCAACTAAAGATCTCGACCCCGAGTTCAAATGGCATATTCTGTGGGAATTTGTCAAGCCTCAGCTCTTTGCTCTCCTCGGTGCTGTTGTGGTAAGGAAGCAATTATCATCACCTGAAGTCACATTATTACCTATATATACCTATATATATTAGACCTTATCCATGTTAAACACATGGTGTGTTGTTTGTTTTCATCCCAATTAACAAGTTATTCAACTCTTAATCAGCTTGCTTTCGGTGCTGCACTCCTGAATATTCAAATACCCTTAATACTGGGAGAGTTGGTGAATATCGTGGCTCGCTACATGAGAGAACACACTGGGAACTATCTTCAGGAGATCAGAGGTCCCGCCCTCAAGTTGCTTGGACTCTATGGTATCCAAGTAAGTTGTACTGTTCCTGATATCCTCAGCCTTAATTAACCTTGAATAAACCAGAACTTGGAAGTGAAGTTTTACAACTCCAACCTCATAGCTCATAACATTAACTGTGAAAACATGTTTTAAATCCATGCTGCATTGAATAACCTAATAATAACATTATTATTCATTTAATATAGAATCTGGAAGTCGGATCACCGTTGGTGTCACTGTTAACATTGGACAAATGGAAATGGGTGGAAATGTGGATTCATCCATCCCCCATTCACCTCCTCCTCTTCCTTCCCAGGGTCTTCTCACCACCGGATACATCATCCTGCTGTCCAGGGTGGGGGAGAGGGTGGCCTCCGACATGAGGAAGACCCTCTTCGCAGCTTTATTACGGTAAACAATTCCTCCCCGGTTTCCTCTCTTGCACACAAAGACTCAGCAGCACATCATTGTATCATGCTCATCAAATAATAGTTGTTTTTTTTCCCATAATATGGATATTTAATTTCCTAGCAAACTGTGTAGGTCTCAACCAAGATGGTTTTAATGTTCTGTGTCACCCACTCCCAACGTGAGAACCATGGTAAAAACCAACACAAATACAACCGTCATACTAAATGCCTGCCGTGTCTTTGCTGTTATTTTATGACAGACAGGACGTGGCGTTTTTCGACGCCAATAAGACTGGGCAGCTGGTGAACCGCCTGACCTCCGACATTCAGGAGTTCAAGTCCTCATTTAAATTGGTCATCTCTCAGGTATTGATACTTCACAGAATTTTGGTCAAAAGTGGTGTGTTTGTCTACTTATAGAGTGTTGCTAAGAAATAATATAGGCTACTCCAGGCCTAGTAAGCTGACTTTGTTTTCATCAATCATGTGGAATTTAAAATAGATAATAGGAGATAAAACTCCAGTTTCAAAGAGATGTGCTGATTGGTTGTCAGTAGACAATCCTTGTTTACTTATGCGGACCTAACTTAGTCCCAGTAAGTAGTAATTTGATTTGGTTTCTACAGTGAATTGCTACAATTGAATGTGCATGTGACTAATCTTTCTCGCCCTGTCTTTGCTTTCTTGTATGTTTTTGCGTTCCTCAGGGTCTGCGGAGTCTGACCCAGACTGTGGGGTGCTTTGTTTCCCTCTACATCATTTCACCTAAACTCACCGGTCTGACGGTGGTGGTCCTGCCCTGTCTAGTGGGAGGCGGGGCTCTGATTGGCTCGTGCCTCCGCAAGCTGTCTCGATTGGCTCAAGAGCAGGTCAGGTGAAACGCAGGGCTTTTGTTGTTTTGTGATGTGAAGCTTAGTTTTGGTTTTCTTGCTGTTTCTGTTGAAATCTGATGTTGAATTCTGTGTGTGGCTGCAGGTGTCCAGGGCAACAGGTGTGGCTGACGAGGCGCTAGGCAACGTGCGGACAGTTAAAGCCTTCGCCATGGAGGAACGGGAGCTGCAGTAAGCCAGAGTGTAGTTTAACTCGAGATATGTAGTTATAAATATATAGGCTTCTTTGACTGGTGATCTGAGGATTCTTAAGTAGACTTCTTTCAAAAAAAAGATTGCATAATCTTTTCAGACTGCACCATGGCCCCTATCATATTGTATATTTACTTCTATATCTATTTATTGTTCAGGTTATATGCCTATGAAGTGGAGAAGTCCTGTGAGATGAATGAGAGTCTGGGCAATGGAATCGCTGTGTTTCAAGGCCTGTCGAACGTGGCTCTAAACTGTAAGGACTTGTTTTTCTCTCTCATCTCTTCATTTGATTTGAAAAGCGCTTTGCTGTTCAGACAGTTCAGTTAGTGTTCATTTAACGTGTGTGCGTGTGCGTGTGCGTGTTTGTGTTTTAACACAGGCATCGTCCTTGGGACTATTTTCGCTGGAGGATCTCTAATGGCCGGTGACGAATTGTCTCCCGGTGACCTCATGTCCTTCCTGGTGGCTTCTCAAACCGTCCAAAGGTAAGGCCTCAGGGTTTCTTTAAAACCTGACCGACAGCAGTGCACGGCTTTACATAATTAACACATTCAATTTCACAATTATGTTACTCCTTCTCGACAGGTCTCTGGCAAGCATCTCTATCTTATTCGGGCAGGTCAGTTGGCCAACATGATACGAGATGATGACACCGTCGAGTATTACTTCCTATTTGATTTATTTTTAAGCTATTGTTGACAGACTTGTAGATATTTGAATCTTCACTCTCTGATTCCCTTTCATATTCAATGGTCTCCATATCGAC
This sequence comes from Trisopterus minutus, assembly GCA_027122715.1. NCBI lineage: Eukaryota > Metazoa > Chordata > Actinopteri > Gadiformes > Gadidae > Trisopterus > Trisopterus minutus. The sequence goes on along the minus strand of JAOPUD010000154.1, from coordinate 3,664,009 downwards.
ACTTCTAATCCAACATGTGCCCCGCAGGTGGTGAGAGGTCTGAGTTCTGGGGCCAGGGTGTTTGAGTACATGTCCCTGGAGCCTTCCATTCAGGTGCTGGGAGGCGGACGCATCCCTTCCACTTCCCTGACCGGGAGGATTGATTTCATGGACATCTCATTCACGTGAGGGGCCTGTCCTCCGGTGTTCACTACAGACACAATGAAAACAAACCCATGTTGGCAATTTAGTACATTACTTTTTTTTTGTCTGTTTTGTAGTTATCCAACCAGACCAGGCCATCAGATCTTAAAGGGCTTCAACCTGACTCTGCCCCCGGCCAAAACGGTCGCCATCGTCGGTGAATCTGGCGGAGGTAAACACACCCGTCTAGAGCAGTGATTAACGCTCACCGCCATTTTAGGTTGCTAAATCACGTGCTTGATCCGGTTCTATATAGTGACATGTAGCACTCACACTGCAGGGTAAGGGGTTCTCACCCATGTGTAGCTCAGACGGCAGAGCAAGCACTTACACTGCAGGATTAGGGGTTACATGTATATTCCCTGTGCAGCTCATCAGGTAAGGCAAGGCACTACCACTGCAGGGTTATGGGTTCTAATCCCTGTGGAGCTCAGAGGGTAGAGGGAGTGTTTGTGTTCCTCACACAAACACTTCCACATCGATGTAACGGAGAAAAACAAATGCACTACAGTGATTATTATGTTTTTGCCATTGATTCCCGTGTTTATTTACACAGGAAAGTCCACTGTGGCAGCTCTGCTGGAGCGGTTCTACGACCCAAATAATGGCGTCATCATGCTGGACGGACTCGACATCCAAACGCTTGACCTTTCCTGGCTCAGGGGACAGGTTATCGGATTCATCAATCAAGTAAGGATCTTTTTTCTTTTATGTTCAATTGCACTTATAGAGGACGATGACTGTCCTATCGCTCTCGCTGGCTCCCCGGATTGGTAATTGTCATTTTCTTTTCTCTTTTAAGGAGCCTGTGCTGTTCGGCTCCTCTGTGATGGAGAACATCCGCTTTGGCAAGCCTGAAGCTACAGATGCTGAGGTCATCACTGCTGCCAAGCAGGCCAATGCCCACCTCTTCATCACCAGCTTCCCAGACGGCTACAGCACCGTGGTCGGTATGGTCTGCTTAGCTTTTCCAAGCGAGGGCTTTTACCGTACCTAATTTTTTAAAGTTTTGCACGTACCATCAACCAGCCTTTTCTATTCAACAATGGCTCCACTGTAAAATGACCCGTTCACGATAAGGTTCTTTTGGTCAGAATTGTATTTGGTATTGCTGAAGGGCGGACAAGCTCCAATCTGGGGGGACAGAGTGTTTCACTTTCTAAGAGTTCTTATTCGTTACGACCCACCATTGTGCTGGAGGCGGGGGGGGGGTCTGCAAGCGTGTCATTGGTGAACACAAACTCGGCCAGCCATAGTAACCAGTAAAAAACGTGTTTGTAAAGGTTTCCAAAAGGTTTTGACTAGTAATTGCAAAAGAAATCCTCTTCTGAAAGCTACTTGTGCAAATTAGTTTTCTTCAGTAAAATAAATCTGCAACAAAACAGGAAACAAGGGTGCAACTCTGCAGTGTTTGGAGTCCAGCTCCGGGCTCTGTGCCGTCACCCCCCCAGAGGTTTGGCCATGAAATAGGACTTCTGGATCAGAGATTAGCATCGCTGTATTCAATCCTCTTGTGTCGACGCGCGCAGGGGAGCGCGGTGTGACCCTGTCGGGCGGACAGAAGCAACGCATTGCAATCGCCAGAGCGTTGATCAAGAACCCCACCGTGCTGGTGCTGGACGAGGCCACCAGCGCCCTGGACGCGGAGTCAGAGCGGGTGGTGCAGGAGGCTCTGGACCGCGCCACCAAAGGGCGCACGGTGCTGATCATCGCCCACCGCCTCAGCACCATCCAGGGGGCAGACCTCATCTGCGTCATGAGCAACGGCCGCATTGTGGAGGTGAGGCAAAGGAAACCGCAGGCCTTGTGTTCATTCAGTTGCCGTGGGTGTCGGCACGGTAACGAGCAGGCTGGTAGACTGACCTATCCCAGCGTACATCTAGGTGGACACGCCCACTTGTGATGTCAGAAGAGGCCGATTTGCAAAACGGCTTGTAAAGGCTTATCACACTCACCCATGGTGGTATAATATGTCACCTTTAACATTGATGTATGGGAATCACTACATAATACCCAACATTTGTGCTCTGTGTTCCAAGGCTGGGACCCATCTGGAGCTGCTTGGACGAGGAGGACCTTATTCGGATCTGATTCGGAGGCAAAGAGCAGCCGCCAAGAAATGAGAGCTTTAACAAGTGTTTACAATTAAGTGTACCGTCACATATGTGAACGTCAATAATGATGAATGTCTCTTGACTACTGGGATCAGGTTAAATGTACATGTAAAGTGTACATATTTGGACCAATCATTATATTTGTATGGTAGTGGTCTCTAGACATAGGGTTTTAATTGCCATGGATTATTGGCCAGTAGCATAATTGTACAGAATTCAATTAAATGGAATACCTCAGTGTTTTTATTCTCTTCTGTATAGAACTTATATTTTATCGGAATGTACTGTATTTATTGCATAATGAAATAAAAACACTAAGATAAAATAAGAGTTATCTAATGCTCAACTTTGGTAAGATAAATTATTTACAATCAGAGGATGATGAGTCATCATAATATGTACTAATTCATGCGTAGCAAAGTTAATAAAATCTACTTTTCAAATAATCATTGCATTGTCTGTTCAGACTGCATCTTGGCCCTTAAATAAATGTTTATCTTGTTTCTATATTGCAATTAAAGCACTTCGCATATTGAATATGAATTTGATGCAAATGTTCTTGCACTTTTGGGCTTATATATTCATTTGTTGGAAATATGTTCTTGCACTTTTATTTTTATAATGTTAAGTCGAAAAGCATTAAATATCATTGTAAAGTCATGGTTCCAATGCTCACCTTGGTGGGTCTTCTGGCTGTAGATTTTTTAATTCTCAAAATACAACCCGCCATCTTCAGTCAGATATCCTAAATACAATATGCTGAATAATTTGGCACCCTTTCCATATGCCAGCATGTATCTCTTACTACATCACAAAGCATCACCCACATTAACTTAACTTTGTCAATGCATGTCCTCCTGTCATATTTAGTACCCTGAATATCATTATACTAAAGGGAAGGGATAATCCAGAATGTGAAATTATTCTTAATGTGACAGCTTTTTCAACCAGTATCACTTTAAACTATCAAATTCAAGGGCCATTCCTCAAATATGATACACCATGGCGAGACATTTTTTTAGGAGGTTGAATAAGATTAAGAGGCATGGTTTAGTGAGCCAAGATTTAAATTTTTATTTTTATTTGCATTGGAGTACCTCTTCATCATGCAGTATTGGGGTATCTAATGTACTGATTTATGAGTAATTTTAGTTTTGATGAGTTATTGCTCATAAATGTAGCCTTTGTAAATAATGGCAGTTTAGTCTATTTCTACTGTGGTTACATTGACCAAGTCTTGTATTTTAGACCCACCTAAAGGGCATCTTTCCCGACACAAGTCTGCAGGCCTTAGTACCGCCGTGAAAAATGTCACCTATGATAATTGCCTCTAATTTTGATGGATGTTTTGTAATAGTGTTTCTCAAAAAGCTTAATCATTTGTGTTGCTGACCTATCATATAAAGATTTTAATGAGACATGTGAATGTATTTCACCTAGTCTATCTACCTACCATTTAATTTTTGTTTGTTTAATACATTTGCATGTATTTGTCAATGAGTATGCAAATGTCCTTTCCTGCAGCAGCCTAAATCACTATGGATTGCATTTCCAGACAGCTCCACTGTGGTGCTGTTCCTGTTTCAGCCGCTAGATGACCAGCAAGAACAGCCTGCCTGGTGAAGTGTCTGGGTTCCAAGTGTGTTGGAGCTAACGCCAGCTAGCAAAACATCACTCCGGATTTGGGATTTTCTTTTGTATCGGCTAGGCCTAGAGGTTCACTAGTTAGATTAAGGCTGGCGCCACTTACCAAACATGCAGAAATATGAAAAGCTTGAGAAAATCGGAGAGGGTAAGTACAACAACTATGAAGCAAAAGTTGGATACCTTTCAGCTCCAAGCTAGCATTCCTTTGCTTGCAGATTCAAGTCGTTAGCCCATCGCTTAAATAAATGGGCAGTGTCAAGTCATCGTTTTAACGTTAAACAAGGGAAATATCTTCTATTTTACGTCAATCGGACCATTTGCTTGGGGGTGAATAGCGCTACACGGCTGTTTTTTAAGGAGATGTGCCACTCTAGCTAGCATTAGGGCACAGCCAGCAGCTAACCTTTCATTCATTAACGTTCCCCACTGCCCGTCTCTCTCTCTGGCTTTGCTCCTCTACCTCCAAAGGGACGTATGGGACCGTCTTCAAGGCGAAGAACCGCGAAACGCACGAAATCGTGGCTCTGAAGCGGGTCCGACTGGACGACGATGACGAGGTAAGTGTGAGTCATGTTGAGGCTGTCAGAGGCAGCAGCAGGGTGCTGACGGCTCGTCATTTGTTTATCACTCTTGTTTTTTAGGGGGTGCCGAGTTCCGCCTTGAGAGAAATCTGTCTCCTGAAGGAACTTAAACATAAAAACATTGTCAGGTGAGTGTTTGGGTTCAAACTGTGCGGTTGTGTTGTTGTTTTAGACCTTCTCTCTGCATTGACTGCTGGCTAGTGTGTGTCAGGTTGTCAAGATATTTTCTTTTTGTGTACCCAGGCTACATGATGTGCTGCACAGCGACAAAAAGTTAACCTTGGTTTTTGAGTATTGCGATCAGGTAAGAAAGCTGTCCTGAGAAATAATTGATGTTAAATTGTTTGTCAAATGAAGGGAAATGTGTTAATGTTAACTGTTCACGTTTCTAGGATCTGAAGAAATATTTCGACAGTTGCAATGGAGATTTAGACCCAGAAACCGTGAAGGTAATCACATTTCTATATTGACTCTACATCATATCATACATTTTGTGTGCGTTTTCTAACCCTGTGATTCTCCTGTTTGTGCAGTCGTTTATGTACCAGCTCCTGAAGGGCCTGGCCTTCTGTCACAGTCGGAACGTCCTCCACAGAGATCTGAAGCCACAGAATCTCCTTATTAACAGAGTGAGTGTTCCAACATGGACTCCAAGTTAGGCTGTAGTGCGTCTGTTCAGAGCTGTAGGACCAAAATCATTCAGTTACAACCAAATGCACGTCACGAAGGAAGGGTCAATCCTATATATGATTCACATCGCAAATGATTGTACAATTTCCCTTGCGAGTTAGATACGATATACTAGGACATTAGCTTACTTTCTAGTTCAAAGGTCAAAGCCCAGATACTTGTCTTGACCCGTTACTGTTGCTTGTGTCACCAGAATGGAGAGCTGAAGTTGGCTGACTTTGGTTTGGCTCGAGCCTTTGGGATTCCTGTGAGGTGCTACTCAGCTGAGGTAGGTGAATGCTATGTTAAAAATGTCCTCGGCAGCACTGAATCTGTGTGTGATATTAAGTACCTGGTGCCAGACGGCAAACTGCCCACATTCTGCCGGAGAACATTTCAGGGACCAGTTCAGAGAAATCATTTCCAACATCAACATCCATGAAAATGGGCAGAACATTCTCATCTTCAGTGATGCTGGGAGAGAGGTCGACGTTGTGCTGTTGTGTTTATAGGTCGTGACTCTGTGGTACCGGCCCCCTGACGTCCTCTTCGGTGCTAAACTCTATTCTACCTCAATCGACATGTGGTCAGCAGGGTGTATATTTGCAGGTTTGTTCAACTGTTATTATATTGGTTATTATCTCATCCTAGCTATCCTTGTTGTATACGGGGAATGGGTAAACCTGAGTAGATGTGTAACACTTGTAAGTGCTGGGCACTTGGTTCTATGAACATGATTGCTGTACAGACAGCATTATATTGTTTCTCTCTCTTCTGACAAATATACTTACTGTAAGTCGCTTTGGACAAAAGCATCTGCTAAATGTAAATGTAAATATTACCTCTTTGTATCCCAACTTTTAACTACTACTATGCTGAGTATGATCCTTATTTTTCTATTTTCTTGTGTCCACACAGAGCTGGCCAATGCGGGCAGGCCGTTATTCCCTGGCAATGATGTGGACGACCAATTGAAGCGCATCTTCAGATATCCTTTTGCCAGTTGGTAATATTAAAATATGAAACATCTTCAGATCTAAGTAATTCACATACTTATTTATTGTAAATGCTACTCTCAATTCTAAAATGGTTGTCTGTCTTTTAAAGACGGGGCTATATTTTGAGAATGTACAGTATGATGTACGAAGGACTATATTTTGTGTGGTGCACTCCATTGTGTTTGTAGTTTCTCTTTAACACTGTGGTACATTGTTGGGTACGCCAACTGAGGAGCAGTGGCAAGCCATGACAAAACTACCAGACTACAAGGTAACCCATTAACCTTTTCTTGTAAACATATTGTTGTGTGTCACACCAGAGGACAAGACGTTAAGCGTATGGTTAACTTGTTTATTTTTATTCCTTCCTTCCGTCCACCTCTAGCCGTATCCCATGTATCCCGCCACCACCTCACTGGTCAACGTGGTTCCCAAACTCAGTAGCACAGGACGAGATCTGCTGCAGGTGAGCCGACCCTTTTCATTTCCTATTTGAATGTTTGTACTGCTGTGTGTCCGAGCATGTAAGGAACCTCCACTGTCTATGCAATGACCACAGAAATGTATTTATCTAAACATGGTAGACCTATCCTAAATTAATTTGATATGTCCCTCCTGGGTTATATGTTCTTCTCTGTCAGGGATCTGTAAGGTGTTCTCACAGTAATTGAATGCATGTAAAAGTAGTAGTAGTAATTTATAAGTAGTAATTTCTTTTAAAAATACAGCACAACCTTGTTTCGGTACAGATTTTGTTTGATTAATATGACACCAGCTACTACAGCTTTTAATAAGCACCTTTTAGTATTCATGAGGACGTGTGTGTGTGTGTGTGTGTGTGTGTGTGTGTGTGTGTGTGTGTGTGTGTGTGTGTGTGTGTGTGTGTGTGT
>JAOPUD010000154.1:3634419-3649786 GCA_027122715.1 Trisopterus minutus | reverse complement strand
GGCAGCAGTTTGATCGTACTGCCGAGGGGGCGTCTTCCGCCGCCGGTTCCGCTGATCAAAGAGCGCACGCTGTGGTGGAACTAACCTTTCCCCGGTCGATACGAGGCGACAGGGTTCAGGATCAGAGAGCGCCGTGTGAGAGATCCTATTTAATCCCACTTCCAACTGAAAGGCCGCCGCCTACGGAGCGCCTACGGAACACCTAATCCAGCGCCCCGAGCGGGATAAGGTGTGTGTGACGACGGCGTCCTGTGTTGGATGAACCATACGGGGGACGTTTCCCAACAATGGCCGAAAAAGAGAGAGGAGAGTGACAGCGTTGGAAGGGAGGCTCTCATATTAATGGGGTTCGCTACCTGGGGGCATGATTAGGCGTGACACCAGGGCTGGTTGGGTTCTCTGGAAACTCCTGGAATAGACATGATGAAAAGAAAGATGGGTGAGGGTGGCTGGAATGGAAATAATAAACACAATGCAATGCTAACAGTCGCGGAGGGGGGGGGGTGGGGACGGACGGACTATCAGGGGCTTCAGGTTGAGTAGAGTTGAGGGATGTCAAATGTCGTTTGTGAGGGTGAAATGTGTTTTTGGTGTCTTTTTTTTGGCTTTAACAAGCAGGAAACGCCGAGAGCGCACAGCTACAACATTGTGGATGAGCACTGAGGAGGAGGAGAGTCAGACGTCTGCAAATGATGATATGCCGTATGTTCAGAGATCGGTTTGTTTACGTGGAGCTATGAGCGAACCGGTTGGAGGCGGTTTCTTCGTCATGAGAGTAACAGGTGGATAAGATGGATCAGAGTAAGCAAGTGTTTTTATGACATGGATGGAGGGAAATGCAGAAAGGAAAACTAAAGCCACTATGTGTCTTAAGGTTTGTTTTCCTACCATGGCTTGCGTTACGCCCTGATTGATCTCAACCAAACCAGATGTCTCGGATTCATTCCTCCTACACATCTTTACTCGGACAAGGAAGAACACGGCCATCCTTGTTCTGCTCTGTTGAACTGTAATCTAATGAACCAAGGTCGACCATGCATGCCACTACAGTACGCTGCACTCATTCAGAGACAAACCAAAGTCTTCTTCAAAGACTTGTAAAGCAAATTGAAGTAGATATTTTTTTCCCATCGTTACTCATGAGGAACACTTGGGCTTGTCTCACAAAGAGCAGAGTTCTTTGCACGAGGGGGGGTGGTTGGAAACAAACAGGTAGATGAACTCAGGAACACAATTCGTTGGCTGCACTGAGCATATTACGCCTCACTACGTTTGATTAATGACCAAGAGGGACCGCGTACATTGTTGGATTAGATGTCTAGCTATACATTGGTGGATGAATAAACCATAAGGAGATCTTCTCAAAGGAAAATCTAGTTAGTGTTTATCGATTTAAAGACAAAAATATCCAAACTGTTGGGATGGATATGTTTTATTCTTTAGACATCAAGTTCAAATCATATTTGGAATAGTTTCAAATACATTTGAACAGAAAGTGAAAGTGGTGGCAGTGAAAAAGTCACAAATAAGTTGGGCATCATTCAGGTTTCAGAAATACACACTTAATTCATCTTAAACACAAGAAGACACGGTTCTGGTTCCTGGGTTTATCTGACATTGTCAAGTGGTGTCAAGGGTCAGCAGCATGAGAAGCAGAAAATAAAAGTATTACCAGATTGTCGCTCTGGCATCGCCGTGGTCGCTTCTTGCGGATGAAGAAACCAAGGACCTTATCCTTGAACACCTGGAGAGGAAATCCAGCAGATCAGAATCCTTTACTTACTTAGCAATCACATAGTGTCTCACAAACATAGCACTTGACTCACAAAGAGTAGAGTTCTTTGCACAGGGGAGTTTTGGAAACAAACGGGTAGATTAGTTCAGTGTTCAAGGAACCTTATCCTTGAACACCTGAAGATAGAATCAAGGAAGCAAGCAATAAAGCAATCGGATAAATAGCAATCAATGGCACTCGACATAAGAACAACAGTACACAGATATGTAAGGGCTTGGCTCTGCCAGTTGCATCGATAAAAACTTACAAAAAGGAAAAAAGAATCGATATCTGCAGAACATTTCTCCCTAAAATGACAAATGTAAAATGAATTTACTGGAGGGGTTTACTGTTTACCTCGTATAAGTAGTCGAATATTTCCAATATTGTCAAGACACTGGCTCCAATAAACAGCCCCATTTGTCCTCCGATGTCACCTAGGAGCACATAGACACATATGGAGACATGCATTTGTCACAGATCCCGTCAACTTGACTTCCACTAGGGATTTGTTCCCGCGTGAGTGACTATATGTAAGCTGACGAAATCAGAGAATTTAAACCCTGGCTTTCTGCCAGTGTTAACTCAAGCGCATCGCATTGTGGAGATGGATTTAGGACCCGTTTCTTTCCCCCGTTCCAATGCTGTAAGTACATTGGTCCTAAGTGGTCACAGCCCAAGTCCCCGATTCGAGAAAGGCCGTAAAAGCCTGAGGGAGGTTTTCTAGATTAGGATGAATGCATTGTTCTTTCCAACATCCATATTAGAGTAAGCTTAGTAGATCTCACCGAGAAGCCCGGCGATTTCATACGCTTTCTTCTGCTCGATCTTCTCATAGTTCAGAGCTTCAAAGAAGATGTCCAGCACTAAAAGGTTTTCTCTGGGGGGGGGGGGAGACAAGAGATGCTCTCAGGATACCGTTTTCATTGGCACGTATAGAAATATATAAAATATCATTTACAACAAAATAAGTTCAGGTTGAATCGCTTCTCGTTTGTTCTGGCATTGAAGGTGAACGATGTAGACCAACATCTCGCTATGCTAACACTATCCACTCAAAACAAAACCAAACAAACCAAGAAAAGTAATGCACAAGGTCATCATCTCGGGGACGGAGAGAGCGAACGGGCGAATACTTACCCGATGTATTGCTCAGTTTTGTTGAATTTCTTAGCCAGATACTTAGCAGACGCCTTACTGGGGATCTTTACCATGGAGAGCTCCTTGCCATAGCGGGTCATGTTGCAGGGCGTCTCACAGACACAGTAATCGTTGTCTTTCTCTACCAGAAAGTCTGTGGATGTGGATCAGATCATTCAATGGACTGAGCACAAGTATGCAAGCGCCCCAGTTTAAAAAAAGAAGATGAACATTGACAACAAACACATTAAAACGAAGAACAGAAAACTATTTGCTGCCATCGTTCACTTTCCATGAATCAAAAATAATTGAACGAATCCAATATCACGCGGAAACGGAAAAAGGGGGAAAAAGATCTGCGCTGTTGATTATGTTTTAATGAACCATGAACAGAACACAATGTTTTAATGGGATTTAAAATATACTGTTTTCCAGCACTGACTGATAACCCCTCATTCGGGTGAATACCAAACTATTCTCTAGGGTTTCATTTATGTGTCATGTTGTCCCGCTTGGCGCCCGGTGGCTACGACCTGCCTGGATGACTGGGCTATCTGACACGCAGGGAAAGTCATGCAGTAAAACAATGCCTGGAAAAATAACGCATTTGTTTCGCTAGCGGAAAAAAACAACAACCCTAATAATGGTCTCTCTGTTTGCAGTCCTTGGGTTCTGGCTCACCTAGCGCTGGGTCAGCACAGTCTTTGTACTGCTCAGGGGTGCAAACAGTGGAGGTACCTGCTCAACACCACACAGAGGAGACAGAAAGGCATCGTTATTCACACACAACAGAACTCTACCCTCTTGTCTTCTGGGTTTTCATTTAGGGCATTGAGCAGACACTTTATCCATATCGATTTACGATAAATACGTTTGTCAGAAGAAGGAGAAACAACAATATATCGCTGTCGGTACAGTAAGGATGATCACGGAACCAAGTGCCAAGCACTAACAATCGTTAGGTTAACCCATTCCCCGTATACAACAAAGACGGCTAGGATAAGATGCTACACAGTGCTAATCACTATGTTGAAGTGCCAGGACGTACAACATACAATAATGGATAGCTACATGTCCATTATCAACATGGTTCAGATTGCAGAACAATCTCAATGCTTTTGTCGGGGGCCAGCCGGGGCCTACCGGGCATGTGCACCATCCTGCAGTTGCAGTTCTCCACCAGGTAGCGCGTCTCACAGTCGATGCGGCACGCCGTGATGCTGTACGTGGAGAAGAAATCGGAGTCTATGGGGGTGGACTTGCAGTCGCCCCAAGGCGGTGGCAGGTACTGCAGCTGGAAGAGGGGGGAAAATAATGGTGTGTGTTTATCCCCCTCGGGGGTCCGTCAGCAAGACCGGTACACCGACACATCAACCCACCAGTCAAGCCCAGCGAACAACGGCTAGCACAGAAAAAAAACAAATAATTGTGACCAAAACAGGACTGTAGGCAGCCGCGAAAAACATACAGTCAAAAATAAATATAATAGAAAACAACAACAACTTGTTATAGTGTTTGTGGACAGTGCTGGCACAAGATGCCCGATTCGATTTAAACAGACGGGTGGGTGAACTGGGCAGGGGGCTGTGTGTTGCAGCAGGCACCATACATAGCAGGTTAGGATACATTACTGATGCAGGGCCTGTCCTGTTGTGGGAGAAACAGACAGCAGAGGAGCATAGGGGCATGGAAACGGGCCTAATGCTATCGACTCTGAGAGGGAAAATATGAACTCTCAGAAGGGACACCACCACGATCGATGGACACAGAAAATGAATCGGCAATGGTGCTCTGCGGTCTCAGTCCACACTGGCACTGAGTGCGATACTTTTACTTTATTTTTATTTTTATTTTTTTTACATATGCTACTTTTATCAAGAGCTTACATGTTAGTAAGATGGATGGTGTAATGGTATGGTAAGCAGGCATAGGGTCAGGCATTAGCGGAGGGTATAGCATAGGGTATAACCCTGAAGACATAGCGGGGTTAGCATGTGTCTCGTGTTTAGCACTTTGATGTCGAAATCCAGTTACTGGTCATGATATTCAAATATGTATCCGGGAATTTGAAATGGATCCTCTTATTAAGAACCTGTCTCATTTTCCCACGGTGAGCATTCTTTGATAAACAATATTTCTTTTAAAACCAGACTTTCCCAACCTGATCTCTGGCACACATTTCATTTTTTTTAAAACCTTGCTTAGTTTGCGCTAACACATGCAAATGTTTAAAACTGATTTGACACTTCTCCAATATCTCAAGGTTATTGAGCCAACAATAACGGCGGTGGGCCGCTTATCGGCACCGCAGTCCTGCATGATAAACTCCAGAGCTACAACCTCTAACTGCAGTTCACCCTGACGCCCAATCCTCCCCACCAGTCCATCCAGATTAAGCTTTGCCACCTAAGACGGACATTTACTCAATAGTAGGTGGCCCACAGAGTCTTAATTCTGGAAAGCCAAGGATTTAAACTTGTAACATAATTAAGCTCTTATTGAAATTCCGCTGGCAGCCAACCAGTCTTATAGCCAGAGAGAGTTGGTTTGGGGGTTGTTGGGGGGGGGGGGCAATGACTGCTACTGTACGAGGGCCGTGGTGAGCTTAAAGAAGTGATGAGTTGCCATGGGCCCACTGGGTGACATCCACCACAGAGGTCGCTTCACCCGGCGAATACGGACGCAACGCTGACAACAAAGGTGACTACGGCGGGAGTAAGTCCACAACAAGCCTCAAGCCGGAGAGACAAACGCCAGCAGAGGACCTTCCGGGCCGCGTGCGTGTGTCGGCTGCGCATGCTAGCCCCAGTGGAGGGAATTAGCAGCTCTTCAATGGCTACGAGGAAGGCGGCGGAGACGAGAATGAATCGTCAGCAGTGACATGTACTTGTGCTCCAGCAACAAAAAACGAAAAAAGACTCAGATGGCCCCATTCCCAGCGGAGGGAAAAGGACGCGTGGAATTCGAACTAGGGGAAGCGGGGCTGGTGTGGGTGGTGGTGGGGAGCTGGGTGTGTGGGGCTGCTTCACAATGCGTGCATCTCGGGTCATGCAGCATTTCCAGACAGGAGTACGCCACCCTCTGCTGTTGACTGGAACCAAATGCTTGGAAGCCCGGGACCAGCCCAAAGCTCAGGTAAGGAGGCTCTGACTGGGAGTGAAGCCCGGCTCACGGAGGAAAGGAAGCTCTGACTGAGAGAGGAAAGGAGGCTCTGACTGAGTGAAGCCCGGCTCACTGAGAAAAAGGGGCTCTGACTGAGTATGAAGCTGCACTGAGAGTGAAGCTGCCTCATGAGACGTCTCATGTAGGGAAGGAGGGGCGGGTGAAGGGAAGGAGGGGAGGGAACACAGCCCACATCGTTACTCATGTGAGCGCAGCAAAATAAAGGATTCGCAATGCCTGATTGGTCAAGGCCCTCTGTCCTCGACCAATCCCTGCCAAGGCCAAATACAAAATAATAATCCAATGGAATTGTCCCAGTGGCGCCCGATGCCGATGGCTCAGAGGCAGCGCTGGTTAGTTGGTTATTCAGTCGTCTACCCCGCACTCTCCCACGCCATCCCTCAGTCTGACAGTCAGCGGGGAAACCTATCCAGATTAATGGATAGAGTTGGACCTGCAGGTTCACGAAATCTCAACTTCCTATCAAGGATTCAACACCTGTGAGGTGGAGGCTGGATGGAAATGTGTAAGTATCTCAAACTGTATGCGGGTTTTGAATGCATCACAACTTTGGGGGAAAAACCAGAGCTGCTGATCAACAACATTGATTCTAGGTTGATGATTGATGATTGAAATACTAGTATTTGTTTTTCAACTTTACTATACTGATGGTTGTAATACTATTGTAACCTATCAAGATGTAATACATCTTGATAGGTTGTTAATACATTCTGTAAGTTTAATGGCTATTAAACCAACAGAAAAGCATGTTCTCCAAACAACCAGAGATATTAATTAATAATCCATATTCAATTGAATTCCCCCTATACAGCAGTAAGGCAGAACGCTCCCACAAAGAAATAATTGCACAAACCGATAATTGCCATCTTTGAGTGTGTCTGTTCTGAAGCTGCAAATGTTCTGCTTCCACCAGCCCATGACAGTTTGCTTAATAGAGATGTGGAGATTTCAGATTACAATTAATTACCCCGGATAATGAATTACTGAGCCATGTATTTGACCATTTCTGGCTAATGAATTAAAAAAAACATTACAAGCCTGATGCTAAAACGGGGAGGAATTAGCACACGGGGAAACATGCTCACGGCGAGCCCTGCGGCTAACAAGCGCTACGCTAAATAAATCAACACACACTGCATGAATCACTGTTGGAATCCCATCATGTTTTGCCTCCTCACTGTTGTACCACACCGTGGACACGGTTTTAAATTCTGCAGTCTCTGTAACATCCGAAAATCGTTTTATGGTTTGATTAGATTTGGAAATCAATGAACTGGCATGAGAAAGTTATGAGCTTGCACACCACCCCATGCTTAAGGCTTTTAGTGCTTTCTCCTTCACGGGCTGGATGGGGGACGGGTAGACAAGACGTATATTACCTATCTTTGGAAAATTCCTTGTAAACAATGCGTTTAGTGGGCCAAGGACTGTCCTTCTGAACTTGGACGCAGCTAGAACTTTCATTTTCATTGTCCTCGCCTTCGTCATCGTCCCGTAACCACAATACACGTGAAATACATAAAACATTCCGATCCAATGTCACAACCTACGCCTGGTGGGTTCTAGCGCTGCAAAAAACAAAGTCTATCTTTTTGTTCCCTGCCTGGTCATCACTTGCCTGGGCTCTGATTGAAGTCAAGGAGAAAAGGACTACGTTTCAACCAAGCATTACTAAATCATGTGCTCGCATCTTCTCCCATCCTACCAATGAAGCTCAGCCCACCAAAGCACCTTGTTTCCATCTCAAGATCTTCCACCAGAGTTTCACGCACACATGGACTCAAACGCAAATCCGTTTGAGTGCACTTGAGTGCAGGGCCCCCAAGGCCCAGAGGGAGGTTGGGGTTCGGGTAGGTTGGAGGGGTTGAGTTTAAGCATAGAAGAGGGGAGTGTGTGTGTATGAGTGTGTGTGTGTGTGTGTGTGTATGTGTGTGAGTGCGTGGAAAGGAGGGTGGGGGAGGATGATGAGCAACACATGGAGGTTTGAGAAGCGGCGCTGGTGTTCGGTGGTGGTGAGGATGGGGGTGGTGGTGGTGGGGAGGAAGGAGGTGGTGGTGGTGGTGGCGTTTGTTGGTGGTGTTAGGGGTGGTGGTGGTGGTGAGGTTGGGGGTGGTGGGGATGGGGGTGGTGGTGGTGGTGGCGTTTGGTTTCGGCGATCGGGGTGGTGGTGTAGGCGCTGGTGGTGTAGGCGCTGGTGCTGATGGTGGCGGCGGTGGTGGTGGTGCTGGTGGTGCATGGGACCAAATGTTAGCTACCAGTTGCTGTTGACACGACACAAAGGTCTGAAAGCCCGGGGCCACACCAAACCCCAGCTGGTCGATGAAGGGCGGCTCGTCCTGGCTGTGGATCTGGACCTTGATGCCCGCTTCGTACGAGGTCTCATCTGTGGATACAGCAGGGCAGACACAACAGGGACACAGCGGCATTATGGGGTACACCTCAGGTGGGAGAGAAGGACTGGGCAAGGAACACATGCTGGAAGGACAGCAGCGAGGAAGCTGTTCGGTCAGGTTATGTGGCAAGGCTAACAATACATTGGCATCATCATCGCATATCATAAATAATGGATTGGGTTAGTTTTCTGGGTCACTTATATCTGCATTTTATGATGTCTTTATGGGCTGTTGTGTCCTTTATTAAGACGGTCCGTTGTTCAAGAAATATGTCAACGTATGTAAAACAAATCAAACTATTTATATAGTGCCTTTCATGCAAAATTGCAATACAAGGTGCTTATTCAATGAAAATAAAGGAAAATAAGTAAATAAATAAAATTGATTGATACGTTATTATTATCAAGGGGTGTCATCAAAACCACACTGAAAATGACGGATTACGGTTCACAGTTAAGCTGGCCTTGTTACAGGTATCTATTCAAAATAAACGTCAGCACTAGAAGACGCCAGTGTGTGGACTGACCTGTCTCCCCCCACACCGGCAGGTACTCGTCCTGCTGGATGTCCAGCATGATCTCCAGGCCGTTCCCCGTGCCTCCCTTCAGCGTGGTCAGCAGAGGGTTCCCGTCCAGCCCAGAGTTGAAGGTGTAGCACTTTCCATAGCGTGTGTAAATCTGGGGGAGGGGGGGGGGAAATACATTCATTAGGCGGCAGGAGGTAGAGCGGGTTGGCCGGTAACCAGAAGGTTGCTAGTTCAATCCCCAGCTCCTCCTAGCTGTCGAGTTGTCCCTGAGCAAGACACCTCACCCTTACTGCTCCTGACGAGCTGGCTGTCTCCTTCCGTGGCTGACACCGCCGTAGGTGTGTGGATGTGGGCATGAATGGGTGAATGTGAGGCAGTATCGTAAAGCGCTTTGAGTGGTCACTGGTTGGAAAAGCGCTGTATAATTGCAGTCCAGTTACCATTTTCCATTCATTGTAATATAATAGTTGCCTATGTTATGTTATTCAACTGAAAGGCTTGATGGAGACCTGATTGTTATGTTTCTTATCATTATAGGATTTGGTTAGCGAACCATAAAGAGAAGATGGAGGCTTTGTTTTCTCGTAATCAATTTGAGTCAATGTGTTCTGCGTTGTCCTTTCTTTTCGCAGTCAAGCTCTCACAGTGTGAGACAAACAACATTAAAGCTTTGAGAGGTAATTGTCTGACCTCAAGGTGGAGGCACGGCAGATAATAATAATGTTTGGTAAAGATATTGTTCATGCACTGTGAACTTAATGATTGGTCTGGCATTGTTGTGGAAAAACACAGCCCACCAAAGGCATTGGGCTCGCTTTGTCAAGAAAGGAAACGCAATAGCAGGGCATCCAACTACAAGGACTGCTTAAGGACTGCTAACCCTAACATGCACACACACGCACGCACACACCTTGTTATTTGCACATGACCCGGAAACGTATTATTAAATTGAGGTGAATGAACTACAAAAGATAATACAGAAGTATGATTTCCTTCGTATCTACAGTATATTCTGAAGACAAGCTTAGTTGGACGGGAACAGAGTTATCCACTTGCTAACTAAGTAACTAAGGGAATGGGAGGGAATCCATGCACATAAAGGATATATATTGTGTGCAAAGGGCAATATACGAAATGAACCACCAGATGCCTAATTTGAAATGCTGACAATTTAATTAGCGTTGCTGATTTATAATGTCTGAATTATTAATGCTGCCATCGTTCTTTGCTGGAGTTGTTGTCACTGCCGCACAATGAGAGACTCACAGCTAGAGAAATCCCAGAGCAGCAGCAGACACAGTGTGATGAATGTGGAGACGGATGATTCCCGTCTTCAGGTCCCGTGAGACGGAGGTGATTACGGTGATTACCGTTAGGAAAAACGGGATGAAAGTGAAAAAAGACATACTGGTGTGTGTTTGTGTTGCAGTGTATGTAGGGGAGTCAGGGTTTGTGTGTGTGTGTGGGTGTCAGTGTGTATGTGCTTGTGTGCGTCAGCATTTATGTGTGTGTGTCAGCGTGTTTGTGTGAGTGTGTGTGTCAGCGTGTATGTGTGTGGTTGTCAGTGTGTGTGCAACTGTGCATGCGTTAGCTTGTGTGTGTGGTTGTCAGGGTGTATGTGTGAATGTCTGCGTGTGTGTGTGTGTGTGTGTGTGTGTCAGAGTGTATGTGTGTGTCGCCGTACTTGTGTGTGGCTGTCAGCGTGTATGTGTGTGGGGTTGTCAGGGTGTGTGTGGGTGTCAGCGAGTATGTGTGTGGGTGTCGGGGGCCTTTTTGATTGTGCAGCGACACATCGACAATGGAGACTAAATCGAGACTAAAGCACAGGAGCATAAAACATACGAGGGAAAGAAAATATGTTTCTCTGGCATTTTGACACGTTACGGAAACAACGCCTGGGGCCAGGAGGCTATTCCAGCCCACAATTTGAACACACCTCGACCACCAGTCAGTCACACCGGCAACACACCACAAACACCACGGCTCTGTACATACTGTGCTGAAGTTCCTGTGGGTGCACGCCTCGCCACGGAACCTGCACTCTAGCAGCATGTGCTCCAACTGGTGACCCAACCTGCCCATCATCTCGGTGGTGTTGACGTCAGAGTCCGGGGGCGGGCTGTAGTCGCTGAAGTCCAGCAGGCCCAGCAGACCCTGCTTGTGGTTCTCCTGGAGGATGGCCAGGCCGGTCTCCATGACCGTGTGGTTGGGGTGCATGAGGTCCATCCAGTAGCCGCTGTGGTACAGGTCGTCCCGGGTCAGGCTCGACACGCGGAACACATTCTTGTTGCAGAAGGTGACGGCGGGGAAGGACATGTTGTGGGCCCACACCATGTAGATCTTGGTGACGGCCGGGTAGGACATCAGGTAGAAGATGCGGTTCCACGACCAGGTGACCAGCATGGCCACGCAGACGCAGAAGGCCAGCAGCCACAGAGCCCGCTGGGGTCGGGACTTCTCCAGCGCGAAGACGAACCTCAGCCCGTGGATTTTGGTCCTCTTCATGAAAGCCTCGGTGATCTCCTTCCAGGTGGTCCTGGGGGCGGTGGTCTCCGTGCCCCTGAGAGGGGTGTCCTTCTGGGTTTCGGAGGCTTTGTGTAGCACGAAGGAGATGGAGGCGGATTTGGGTGGCGTTAACATGACGACAGGTTCACAGGTGGGCGGCTCCAAAGCTTCACCTCATAGTCCTCGGCTGTTTCAACTGACACATACGGTTTGGATTTGAAACCTGATTGGAAATTAAAGTGTTTTGGTCTTGATCCGGATCTTATTTTGAAGGAGTCAGAGAGCACTGTGGTCCTTCTGTCCGGAAAATGGAAGAAGTGTGCCTGTGAGATATTAACAAAGGAACGGCTGATTTACATAATGATTCCTTTATTGGAGTAAAAAGCCCCACTGATTTGATCCAGTAGTGGGTAAAACAGAGCCATCAGCAGCCCTTCGTCCATAGATACATGGATGTCATAATTGCAGATGTAAGCAACAACATCAGTCCAAGAAGAAAGGAGTTGGAAACCTCCCCCCCCGAAAAGAATTATATAAACCTACCCCGTTATCTCAGGTCTTCCATCTCCCTCTCCTTACTCCAGATAATTACACATTTTGGTGACTTCTCCTTCAGTCCAGTCACCCAGAGCCAGACTCCTTCCTGTGCCTCTCCTAGGCTGGAGGGATGCTGTTACCAGCCTGTTGGCGTGCGGTCTGCCTCTCCTAGGCTGGAGGGATGCTGTTACCAGCCTGTTGGCGTGCAGTCTGCACCGAGACACACAGAGCCGGTTGCTCCACAGCCTAGCGACTGCTGAAAGGAGAATGAGGTGGAGCTAGTGAAGGGAATTGTTTTCTTCTCCCAGTGATGGAGTAGAGCTCCAGTCCTATATTTTATTTATATCAGGGGTTTTATAGCCTTGCTTTTCACTACCAAATCTTCGCCCAGGGGGTGGTCAAAAGCCAGCCCTCAGATTCTTTATCCTTCAAAGTGATTTTTTATTTTTTCTGCAACTTGTCAGGGATCAATAACAAACGTTAATAATTGATTACTTTGCAGTAGACCACTGATATTTCTTTCTCAAATTCGTTAGTTGAATGATTGAAAAATATTGATAACTGTTATGGATTTTATGGCTTGCGACCGTAACCGCGGGCTACAGAAACCCAGTAAGGCATTCCATCTTACAGTCTAATTGGATCCAACTGAATGGTCCCTGACTTTGATCAGAATACCGACGGGACAGATGTTCGTGTGCAGACACTACCTTCACTGTATCCGTGCTGTAGTTTTAATTTAGCATGTGCAGTTGTGCAACATGTGTGACATTACAAATGTGATATATATATATGCATATGTATTGGTAAAAATGTAGCCTTGTGTACGTGTATCCATATTTGATAATGGTAATCACTTGTATATAATATATTATACAGACAATTTCACTAATTATTATATATTATTACATACATTGTGTGCACAACAAATAACCCCCTTCAGGGCCATATATTTTAGCCTATAGGCTACATATAAACATATAATAGAATATATTTGGCATGAACAATATTAACAGGCACATTGGTAAAATCATTAATTGTATCTATGTGAGAACAGGGAGATGAAAAGACACAAGAGACTAAGAGATTTATGCTGCGTTCCAGGGACACTTTTCAAACCGTAAGTTATGACTTAAAGTCACGACTCACTGGTAGCGTTCCAGGCATGTCACAAGTCACGACAACAAACCCTGGGTACTAAAAACCTCGATTAGCAGGTTGCGCTCAAAGCCAGGGTATGCTGTGACACGAAAGCGGCCTTTTAGCGTCACTGCATCACCATGGTGTCTAGAGCAGTTGTGTTACAGCACCGCATATCAGTTATCTTGAAAAACGTAAGTTATCTCACATGTAAGATTACACGTGTAAGTCATATATGTTACAGGGGGAGTTCCGCCTATCCAAACATTCTCGCAGGTGCATTTAACACTATTACTCGTGCCAAAATGCCACAAATATGGACGTTCATACAATGAAACATGTCCTAACAACCAATTCGATTTTATAGATAGTACCAACAGAGACCGCCATTGTTGTTTATGTGTGTGACGTCAAAAGTTTGACTGACGCTCCAGGGCACTTTCATGGGTAGAAGGTTGTGAAAAGGGTTGCCTGGAACACACCGTAAGGCAGGCCAATAACTTTTAGAAAAAGTGTTGCATCCATGCGACGTGACAACGTTTTCAGAGCTGTCATCCTCCATGCGGAAACGCAACAACCAGGGAAAACGGTGTAGTAAGTATACCCGGCCAGTAGGGGGCAGTGTTCCTTTGTGCTAAAATATGCAAAAAAAACATTCAAGAAAACCGTGAGCCTGCGTTAAATGGCTTTCTACATCAGCGTGTTGCTATCGTTTAAGAAAGCTATGGTTTCACCCTTCCACACAGAGCGGTAAGCACTGCATTTTAAAAAGACTCCACTCTGGAAGATGGTTTTAAAAGCCTCTGCTTTCAGGCCCGAAAACCTCTGTTGCCATGTGGATACATGGCAAAACCGCAGCAGTGAGAACGGGGCCAGGAATAAACGTTATGCATTTCAGAGACTAAGCAGCTCAAAGTGTTTCAAGACCAGGGTAAAGACCACCGTTCCAGCGTCAACACGGGGAGCAGCAGAAAAGCGTAGCTCATCAAAATCCATCTGCCAGCTGTACAGTTCTAATGGAATGAAGGTTTTTATTACACAGTCTCAGACCAGAATGAGCTAGAAACATAAACTTCAGACGCAGCATGATAACAGTTTGACAGCATTCAATGTCTTAGTGTCAGCACCTGCCTGTCATAAATCATCCACGGACTGCTTCTGCTTCAAACTTTGGACGCCATGCCAACACACCCTGATAAAACAGCAGACAGATTGAGTGAGGATGTCCCTCTTTAAAGGATACGAGTAGCACTTGTGTTTAAAGCATTCAAATGGTGTCTCACAGGGTACTACGAATCACGGCCTCAGATACAGCTGTTGGTTTAATGCTCTTTATTGTGATCGTATATATCACACCAAATACCAACACAGATGTACTAGAGCCGGCCAAATCCTAACCATGGCGGCTGGTCGCAAAAGTACAGCCATGCGATATTTTTGTTTAATGTTATGTATTTGTAGCGCTTAATTAGCATAGCATATTTTTTATGAGATCATAGCGGAGGTGTAAGCAAGAACCATATCCTAAATTATTACTGCTAGTATTATCTATTGCCAGTGGTAAACAGTGAAAAGATAACAGAAGCATGTGCTCCATGTGTGTATATTTAGCACACACAAATCAGTAGTAAACATAACAATGCAACACTATTTTTTAAATAATAAAAAGCCATAATATTATATTTACTGAACAACATTTATAAAGTATTCAATATTTTTTCCCTTTCAATAATGATAAATGGGTAATTTTCCAGAATTAAATCCCACGCGTTGCCTGCAGTTCAATCGCAGGCCACCAGGGGCATACGCACCACAGGTTGAAAAACAACGGCCTGTTCCACGTCCATCGGGCGTTTTAGCGCTGAATAACGTCAAGCATCAACCCTTTAATTTAGGGCCATTAGCATTCAGAGTTGAACACAGCCCGTCGGTGGGCACAAGTCGATATCATCACAGATGAAGGAACGTAATAAATTACTTCCCAATTACTATCAGAGAGGTCAAAATGTTGCGTTCTTTTAGATTAAAGCTATTGTTCTCAATTCCTTTTTTGAAGCGTATCGATGCTGACACATTTAACCGATAGACGTAGGGGAGAGCCGGGTCGATTGAAACACTTTTCAGTTAAACGTCTTTTTCAAAGATGACGTTACGTATACAAATCATTTT
>JAOPUD010000154.1:3588370-3599597 GCA_027122715.1 Trisopterus minutus | reverse complement strand
CCACTCCACCAGCCTGATTGTGTTTCTCTATCTGTGTGCGACTGGTTGTGTGGTTGTGTGGTTGTGGGCTCGAACACCGTGGCCCCAGAGCCGCCTGGCAGAGGCGTGGACTTCTCTTACCTTACCTTGGTCTTGTCCAATAGCAATGCAAGGATTACGTTAGCCTCATAGCATAATTGCCAAAGTCAAATGATGACTTCTAACCTAACTCTACTCTCCTAATGCTGCTGATTCCCTGTGCCTCATTGGCTATTTCCTTAGCCAATCAGAGTGCTTTCTACATTCCATAATCACGAGCTGCCTGAGTCATCTATTTGACTTTGGCCTTTTTGATGCTATATACATGATTAACCTTTGAATATGACTTATGCAATTATGCTATGATGCTAACAATATAAAATCCTGAGGCAGGCATTATTGGACTCATCCTCGAGTTCTCCTATTCTGAGCCGATATTGGTTTTCCACATTTTAAGGTTTATTTTTCTTTCTCCTCAATGACGAAAAAAGGTGCACTTCTGACTTTGGCCTTTGATGAAACCCCCTGGTGGCATTTAAGGCTTCAGAATCAGATCAATCAATAAACGAGGACCATTGTGCCGTCCAATTACTGCGGGAGGCAGACACAACAACTCAGCGCCGGCCAGATCGGAATATCCATGACAACGGGTGGCTCGTGTCACACATTGGAAAGACTGTCTGAATGTGAAATCCGGACTCGCCGAGTAAAGTGTGTCCACGCTGTGATAGCCAAGTACCTTGACAAAATAGATGAAGACACCTTGTGGCAAACACACTTGAATTCAGAGACGTGTCACTGGAGAGGCCTGCGTCTCTAGCGAAGCAATTATTTCATATCCTGGGGTTTGGAGTCGTAATGAGCCCCTGGGGAGAGCGGCGCGGTGGAGGTATGTGCCTTTAAGAGAATTAAAAGTCAGCAGAGATTAAAGATTCAGTAGGTATGTTATTTTTGGTATAATTATATTAGAATTTGGAAACCTGCAATCTGCAATTCAGCAAGCGTTCATTTTTTTGTGTGCTGATGAAAGACAAATGAGCCACGTGCCTCCTGTCTCCCTGTGATCACATTTCCCTTTTAAATCTCTGTCTGTTTTCAACTCCATCAGGTGGAGAGTGTCTCACTATCTACCAATCACACGAACACATACATCAATATTTATTCCCAGAAGGGCAGGACTATGGCATGGTATCGCCTTCAATAAAAGAAGAAGGAAAACGTTTTGATCAAACAGTGATGATAGGATAAGATAACATTGGGGCAAAGACAAAAGTCAATGTGGGAGTGGATTACCAAGATCACCAAGATGTATGTTAAGGATGTTATTGCTGTGACACAAGAAGTAGGATGTTATTGCTGTGATAGAGAAGTAGGATGTCATTGTGGTGATAAAGAGTAGGATGTCATTGTGGTGATAAAGAGTAGGATGTTATTGTGGTGATAAAGAGTAGGATGTTATTGCAGTAATAAAGAGTAGGATGTTATTGCAGTGATAAAGAGTAGGATGTTATTGCAGTGATAAAGAGTAGGATGTTATTGCAGTGATAAAGAGTAGGATGTTATTGCGGTGATAAAGAGTAGGATGTTATTGCGGTGATAAAGAGTAGGATGTTATTGCGGTGATAAAGAGTAGGAAACCCAGAGTTCTTGCGAGAGCACAATTTGAATTTGCTCAGCAAGTCACTCTGGGAACGAGCAATATACTCACTCCCCGATGGCCCAAACACAGAACATTAACCAATCACATCAATGTATCTGATTTAGGGGGGCAAAAAGCATTGCTGTTTTCTGGATACGTCACCCCTTTCTTCTGATTGTTCGTAGTGTTATTCAATTGTGTGCATTGATATTTTCAAATGGATGCTTGATGCCCTCTCTCGAGTTGGGCCATTTTCATAACTCATTGCCACACCCTACAGCATTCTAGATGTGGCTCTGGATTCCCAGGCTAGCTGTGATAGAGAAGTAGGATGTTATTGCTCTGATGCCAAGTGAGCATCTATTCAGAGAGGTAATATAAAAGGTTGACTGCAGTTGGTTTACAAGTCGCAGTACACTGTATGGTATGCTAATAATTCAACAGTTAATTACTTAAAAGTTAAATTCTTGGTCATTAACGTGTGGTGTATGAAATTGTCCTCCTAAAAGATGGGTACACATTTCCTGATGTTTAATCATGTTTGTATATTAGTACCAAGCCAGTGTTGGACGACTTGAGCTGTATTTCCTGCTTTATGCTATGTTGTTTGGGTCTGTGCTATAGTTACTCACTCTGCAGGTGTGGGGGAGGCGGAGGTGTTGGAACGGACGCAGTGTGGACCTGGAGTTTGCCCCTTCTGCATCATTCTACACTTCCCCTATATATGTTTTGTAATGCAGCACCTCTTATGCATGCCAATGCGTTTGCTCGCTTATTGTCCCGAAACCAAGTAATTTATGGAGAGTGCAATGTTTGTCTTCGCAAACAGTGGTTCAGGAATGATGATCCGTATAAATGAAATTTAACCGAAAGGATAACTCCAACATGTAACGTAACAAAGATAAGCAAGGCTGGGATAAAAGTGGTGCAGAATCTCATCGCTCAGGGCCGGGATAATGAAACACAGGCCAGGGGTGCATGGAAATTCGGTCTGCAGGATTCACATTGAAGTATGTAGGGGTACATTCATTCATGCATGGGCTGGAGATGAGGCAGCAGTCTCCTCTATCTAAGATATTAATCAAGAGAAAATTGATTTTGTGAAGTAATATTTGGCTTAGGTATAGAATAAAACAAGGAACCGCTTCAACTGCTGATGTGGATTAAGTGGCTGTCTGTTCTGCTATACAGCTGTAGGCCTACAACTGCACCATTACTCACACTCAGCAACACTCACACTCACTTATTTAACATCACCTCCACGGAACGACAGGAATGAACTTCTTCGACGGCCATCCTAACAAGCTGCAGAATGAGCTTGTGAATGTTAGTGGACATTTCCCCAGGCTCATCTCATTGTCCATCTCTATGTTGTGACTGTGTTGTTGTTTGCTTTCGAACTCCTTGGCACTAGTGAACACACAACCATGAACACAAATCATCCACTCATCTGAAACAAACGATGAACCCGGTTTCAACACAAAACCTAAGATACAGTCTTGGTAAACATTCTACATATGCCTACAAACGATAAGCCCAGATCATTTTTCTGTCTTGCGTCTTTGACTTCAAAGACGACTATGAAGCGGTTCAACTGATAGGATTTTGTACATCAAGCATTAAAATGTATAATATAATATGTGCCTCAGACATAAATTTTGTGATTAACATTTCGAAATTGCAATTGAGGCCGCAAACCCTGATGGTTGACAGTCATAGCCCTCTGACACAAACAGATCACCCATGTGGCGCCGGCACACCTGTGGTGGGTGGAGCTAAGGCAGCCCCTTTGAGCAAGGCACTGCTCGCGTTCCCCAAAGCTACGCTTACCGCTGCTACTCAAAGTGTCCCAGATCAAGGTAGAGGGGACTGGCTTGCTTCTTTATACATTCACATCTTCAGCAACCAGCCAAACAATTTAAAAGGTATCACATCTCTCCGAGAGCGAGCCTGTTACCGTTTAATTCAAAATTAAAAGGTTGTTCATGGAATGTGTTGGCTGTGATGCAAGTCCTATTGGACAGACTCTAAATCATCATTTAGCCTGCGACTAAATACTATTTACCTGATCAGGTTGCACAGGCAGACCTGCCCAGAACACTTCTGTTGAAGTGAACTGTAAATGCAATTATCTTTTTCAACCATTTCTTTTTTTACAGTATACGAGTCATTGTATTAAGAGTCATTGTGCATCATTACATGGTTATATAATCTTGTCAAAACATCAGTGATGACTCAGTGATAACTCAAGTGATAACGATACAAGATATCATCATATGGTCCAGAACTGAACTGCACCTTCCTCATGGATGCATTTACTACATACACGCGGCGCACACATGCTGAATGCAGACTAATGCAATTCATGACAGGGCGGTCGAACCATGCCTCAGACGGGAATGCCATGGCAACAGACCTGACCGAGGCGGCAGGCATGTCTCCTCGCTCACAGCAGAGAAGTGGGCCCATTATAAACCAATACTTCAATGGTCACTTCTTCATCATCATCATCATCACATTTAAGGCCATCATTATCAGCTGAGATTAAAAGGTGTTTTAAAGCTTTAAACAGAGACCAACTGAATAAAGCCATTGGCAAGAAAGCATGCGGAGAGCTAATTAAGACTGCTCGACTGTGTCCTCAAAGAACACAGATTATTCTGTTTCATGCCTCCTGTTATGTATTACCGTATATATTAAACATAACCTTCTTTAGATTAAAGATCCCTGTAATTGACTAACACACAACAAAAGATGTGTGCTTGGGATAATAGGAGTGAACATGCTGCATGTAATGTAATACACGCCCAGTGTTTCTCCAACATTAGCCCATCACAGTGTTTAAATTAAACCCTAAAGGCACAGAGAACAGAGCAGTAAACTGAAGCCAGGAATGATGAGTTCTGTAAAGCCGATGTAGGCAGTGTTACCCGAGGTGAGAGCACGACGTATGCTACGTTGTAGACGAGGTGTTCTAGTACGCTGGCAATGCAAACTGTTTCTTTTTTTTTTTTAAGCGCAGTACATTCACCGTCATCAAACATCTTCCGCTGCTTCACTAAATCCACTTCAGGTCTCAACTGGAAATGTTTTTAAGAAGGATGGAGCCATTGGCCATTTGTTTGACTGAAGATACTACGGGGCTAGCGTAGGCAAAACAAGGAGCAGAGTATATTCTGAAGAGTTTGCATATTTTTCTGTGGTGAGCACAGTAGAAGTTGGGCTAGTAACTGCCAGCAATGCAAGGAGATGGGATGTACTTTAACTCACAGTGAGTTCATAATTAGTCCTTTTGTGTTAAATGTATTGGCCCATGATTGTTACAGGACATATTAAAGTGGCAAAAAGAAATGGAAAAGATGGATCAAATAATCACAATTATAATTCTATTTTTGATCAATTTTGCCTGGTATATACAGAACAACTCAGACATCATCTTATGCAATTCACACACACACACACACACACACACACACACACACACACACACACACACACACACACACACACACACACACACACTACCAGTTGTGTTGACCCGATTACAAATTCTGCTTCTCATAAAAACAAATGGGTAACACTTAACCTTTGTGATAAACAGTACGGCAGGCGCAGTAGGACATGAGAGACGGGAAGGAACCAACAGCATCGCACACGAATGCAAATGGGTTTCACCACCGCCGACACAGTTATGACACAGTGCAATCAGGGCACTGACAGGTAAAATTAGTTCTGCACAACTCGACCTGTGTGATCAGCGAAGCGCCGGAATAAAGTCGGCGACGCTGGAACGCAGCAGAAGCTTTGAAGCTCTGGTAATTAGTCGCCGGGCTCCCTCGGCAAAACACGCAGGGAATACTGTGGGCTCTGAACACCAGGGGAACGCAAATCGATTAAGCAGGAGGCGTGTGCGTTTGTGCTCCCATGTTCTGATACAATACTTCAATGGAGAACGCAATCATGCGCAAGCAAAAAGTCACAGAACGCTAAAGATCCCCGTGCTGGTATCGTTAACATAGGAAAACATAACATAGCATCTGCTCGCTCGTCTTTCACTAGTCAGTAAGTTCAATTGTTTTGAGTCTTCTTGGGTTCTGAATCAGAACATTACATTTCTTTATAATTATGACATGATTATTATTCCAAACACATTTTCCTGCATTATCTCCCAAGCCCAATTCTGTGGCAACAAACGAGAGGAAAACAAGTAGACGCCATTTCAAATTCACGGGGAGCAGCGCATGCAGCGTTCAGATGGTCCCCTAGGCAGGCCGTAGCAGTGGCAGCAGGTTGTAGTCGTTGTGAGACCCACGGGAATAACCGCTATTCCCCTCGAGATTCAGTACTGCTGTTTTGCAACGTTTATGAAAACGAGTTGCCAACTTAAAATCCGTGAGGCACAAGAAGCCACTCAGCCGGGACTCATGCAGCCGCTGTCATTTAGACGAGAGGATGAAAGCCAATTCACCTCTAAAGCACTGAAGTTCAGCAAATAGTGGAGATGAATACTGATTGTGCATCAGAACCCCACGTCCCCTCTTGCTTACACACACACATGTTGAGTGATGTTCTGTTTAGACAGCAATGCTGGGCCAATAATCCCTCACATGTTGCCATTTCACAGGCCATCATCAAAGATTATAAATTGCCAAGGACAGGTGAAAGTCTAGATTACAGTCATTATCTGCAAAGCCAGTTAAACGTGATTCTACATTAACTCGAATAAACGGTATCATCGAAAACGATGGTATTAAAATGATTTAATCTGGACTCATGTGTCATAATTACAGTGATTATGTGCAGACGTTACATCTCTAAATGTTAATGTGCCGATATTATATCTTTCAATTGAAAAATAACCCGCCCCCAAGGTTACTACTAATACAACGATAATTAAAAAAGATCCTTGGAAATTGTATTGCTGTTCTCGTGTGACGTTTAAAGTTATTCAAAAGTTTATGTCGATCAGCAGAAAGTGTAAACACGGCAGCACACTGACACAAAACAGCAGCGTGTTGCCAGGGCTGATATCACGGTAAACAGCTTTGCCCAAACACTGACATGGACCATAAGCTCACCGCTTTGAAAGCACCGCCATTAGGACAACTTCAAGTCAACTACAAGTGCAGACTCTCAACAGTCTGCAGTGCTGTTGTTTCTCATCTCATTTGAGGCATCAGAATGTATCTCTCGTCCGGGAGACAAATCCATCCATTTAATTTCATAAGAATCATCATCACTGTTCAGGTGGTGCAAAACTGAAATCGACATACCATTCAAAAGGTGACGTTTTGCAGTGACTTTACAGACAACTTATGACATTAAACTACAAAGACATTGTTGACGGTACGAAAAACGGATTGTGTCAAAGAGGAGCACGGGCCGCCTAACAGCATAAAACAAACACACCACGCTTCATGCTGACTGTTTTCATGTGTTTTCATGTCAACGTTTATCGCTCCCACAATTGTTTGTGTTGTCAATCTGCATTAATGCGTACATTGAGTCACATTTGAATGACTGGAAATTACTTCAATTGTTTTCTTACATACATTTACCATTTCAACATTTTTGAAATTACATTTTTTACTTTAAACTTCTTTAGGGAGGAAAGTGAACTGTACAATAATGTCAAAGACTACAGGCCTATGTAAACATAAATTATTATTATTTTGTGGGTAGTAAACCTGCCATGTATTTCCATTTATTTTCATTACAAAAAGTGGGGAACTAAAGCAATCCACAAGTTGGTGTCAATATTCCCAGTGGTGTCAATATTCCCAGTCAGCTGTGGGACATGGCCTGACCAGATACAAGCCCCAACCATCAGCTGGTGGGGTATGGCACACTGTCATTATCTAGTCTCCTGATAGGCACATTTCTTCCCACTGTGGTCCCAGTGCATTATGGTGAGTTGAGTGCCTACTTAGTCTATCAAAACACCACCACAGGATAAATATCGGTTCCAATATAATGGCAAAATTGACAGTTGTTTAGGTTTTAATGGCGAATTGCCAACAGCAAAAACATCTACATGCAACATGATATGTTAATTTGTTTAGTGCAAGAGTGGGTTTTTATTTCTTTTTTAACGAGGGGCAGTTTTAGTTAATAGCAATATATATTTAAATAGCAATAAAACAGCACTTCACAATCAAGCAGCAATTGAAACTAAATGCATGCTCTTATTTAAAAAAAAAAACTTATTTCAAAGCAGATTAAATGAAAAACTGCAAAGATAGCTGGGGATTATTTGGAAGAGGTGTGTAATTTATGCATGCATAATGAGATTATTTAGATCTGAAGTAGCAAATTCTAAATATCATGATCTGCCTGGAAGGAAGAGGGATTCAAATGCATAAATGTTTAACATAATGATTTTTGAAGAACAAAATTAATTGCTAAGTATTCCTTTTAGTTCCTGGTTAAGACATTACTCATATAGTACAAAATTAAATTTTTGTTTAGTACCATGTAACTAGTGTTGAGTTCTGTTGGGTTCTTCAGTTCAAGCTAATATTGTCTCATCATGTAAACCACGAGGAAGTGAGTTCAAATCTCAACGCAAACGTATAAAATACATCTAAAAAAGTTGTGCTTGAAGTCAACCAACACCATCCTCCACCAAATACCTTCTCCACGCATGACTGCACCTCACTGATAGCAAACGGCAACATATAAAACCACCATCTAGGAATTAAGTCAGAAAAGTTGGAAAAGCTATTTATCAGCGTCAGCAAATTGCTGTATGCACTTGAAATTCCCTGCACTGCACTTTGTGCCACAACTGAGCAAACACTCATTCATATGCAACTCAAAGATAACATACACACACACACACACACACACACACACACACACACACACACACACACACACACACACACACACACATGTATAAGGAAGGATAGAGCAACACATCTGGTTGAAAAAAATCTTGAATGTGTTGAGTATAGTTTTGACCAAAACATGGGAATTCCATACGTAGTTCAGATAGCAGGAATCTGTTGAAGCCAGCTTACAAGAAGCTAGTACACACTAGAAGCCTTAGAAGGCAGTGGCATAGACAGGTGTGTTTTCATGAGGTACAAATCATTTGAACAGATTTTGTTGTTATGACCCGCAGTAGATAATACTTCTTCCTTTGGACAAAAAAAAATGCATTTAACCTTAAGATTTAAAGTTTGTATTTGACCGCACACATAAGTAAGCTATGAGTGTAAATAACAATGTAGTTTCCAAACAACAAATCTTGATGAAAAAAAGAACCAAACTCTGAATCAAATCAAGAAACACATTTGAGCTTCTCTTGACACAACAGCATCACAAAGCAACAAGCATTACACGACTACAAGATGAATCCAAGCAGTGGCCATATGTGACAGTGGCCCGTCACATTGGGCTACATTCTTTCCAGACTATTCTTACATTTACATTTACATTTAGGGCATTTGGCAGATGCATGGCAACAGTTAATACACACATTCACAGTGATGTCGACCATGCAGGTGCCGACAGCCAGCTCGTCGGGAGTAGTTAGGGTGTGGTGCCTTGCTCAGTGACACCACGACACTCGGGGATTGAACTAGCAACCTTCAGGGTTCCCAGTCACCCACTCTACCTCCTGAGCCACATGCAGCCACGTTCCTCAACACTTAAAGCTCCATGGCTTCCAGCCAAAGGGCTCACCTGTAGGCCTGCCCATGCGCACTGTCAGTGACGTCCAGGAGATACTCACCGTGGTGAAGTTAGCTGGCAGGCAGTCCTCTCCACGGAAGGTGCACTGCAGGAGCATGTCGCTGATGTCGTGCCCCGTGCGGTTGTAGAAGTCGGTCATGTTGAACAGCTTGGGCTTGAAGTTCTGGAAGTTAGCCTTTTCCTTGAGGGTGGCCAGCACATCGGGCTCCGCCAAGTGCGGGTTGGCGATCTGGTAGTTGCTGTTGAGCAGCGACAGCAGCTCCCCGACGTGGTAGAGGTCGTTCTTGGTGATCCGCGAGAATCGGAACTCGTTGAGGTTGCAGAAGGTGACGGCGGGGAAGGTGAGGTTGGGCGCCGCCACCTCGTCCAGCTTGGTGACGTGGGGGTACTCAAAGTAATAGGACACGCGGTCCATGCACACCAGCAGCAGCAGGCCCAGCGAGCCCAGGAAGGAGAGCGTCCAGAGGAACCGGCGGAACGTCATGTGCCCGTAGGCGAAGATGTGGCTCATGCCATGGAGGGTGGAGATGTTGGCGAAGGCTTGCAGGTTGGAGGGCTTGGTGCTCTCGATGCTCTCCTCAGAGTCCCCCTTCATGGTGGCGGCAGTGAGTGGTGGACCTCTGATCACAAATCAACCCACAACTTCAGGTCGGACCTCTTTGCTTTAGCAACAGCACCCGGCGGCTCTTTGGTGGGGCAACACCGCTTCCTGCGTCTTCCCAAGAAGTGTCACTCGCTGGAACGGCCGGACGCCTCCGACGTGCCGTCAATCCCTGTCATCGCTTTGCTTTATCACAATTCACCTTCCAGAGATTGTTCCCGTGGTCCCATGCTCTCCCACCTTCTCCTCTTCCTCCTCTTCCTCCTCCTCCTCCTCCTCCTCCTCCGGCTCCTTCTTCCTCTCTACCATTCAGCCTCCCCTCCTATTATCTCTGGTGCTCTCCTCCTCGCTCCGCACTCACGCTGTCCTTTGTAGCAGAACCAAGCACAGTGGCAGGCTTCACAAACGACACACCCACTCCCGGCCAACGCCACTGCCTTCTGGGTCCTCGGTGGCGTGGCGAGGGACAAAGAAACAAGCAACAGCAGGGAGCAAGGAAAAGAAGAAGAAGCAGAGTGGAACGGGAGAGAATCAGGGAAAAGCCGGGGACTGCGATGAAATGGGCTAGCGTCTGAGAGAGAGAGAGAGAGAGAGAGAGAGAGAGAGAGAGAGAGAGAGAGGGGGGGGGGGGCTGAGCCACGGCAGTCAATGGGACCCGTCCTCCTCCGGTCGCCGCGACGCCTCTACATCGCCGGTACAATAGGATGCGGTGGATTTGTGAATGGAGGTAATAAAGAGAGAAACGGCTCACTGGTCGCTGGCTGCAGCCACCTCCTTCTCCTCCTCCTCCTCCTCCCGTTCACGCCGGCTCCTCTCCCGTCTTCCAGAATGGGAATGAAAAGGTGGGGGTCGGGGTGGCAGAGGGGGGGAAGGAGGGGAGTGGGGGGGGGCGGGGGGTCAGAGGCCTCCGACCAGCCGACCGCTGTGCCTGATCACCGGTGGGGGGGGTCTCACACAGCTTCAGCCGGCTCTCCCACCACTTCCTCGTTAGCGCCGATCAGCAATTAACACGCCGGCTCAGCGCTTGTTGCGTTAGGGCTACCTCCAGCCCGCAGGAAACCCTGGCTGCCTGGGAGCCGTCCAGCGTGATGTCTCTCCTCTACAAGTACAGAATCACACTCTGCCGTCTGGAGCTGAGCCCCGCTCCCTCGCCAGCCTCTCTCTCTCTCTCTCTCTCTCTCTCTCTCTCTCTCTCTCTCTCTCTCTCTCTCTCGCTCTATCTCTCTCGCCCTCTCTCTCTTGCAGTTCCTATATATTTCTCTTTCTCTCTT
>JAOPUD010000154.1:3330390-3337890 GCA_027122715.1 Trisopterus minutus | reverse complement strand
ACCTTGTTGATGTAGGGCTCATTATCTTCTTGGGGATCTAATGATACTTCCTCTTCCTGAACTTGAACATCGATGGATGGTATTACCTCCGTGTGGTGCATGAGCTCACTTGATGGACGTATGAGCTAATCCCATGTTTGGTTCTCTGGACACCAGGTGCAGACCATCTTTTCTAATTAAAATATTACTCCTACGCCCACGGCAAGATCATCCCAGAGAAAATCCCCCCATGAGCCAGTGTTGCTATTTTGGAGCGGTATGCTATCATTGAATTGAACTTTCCATTACATGTTTGATTAGCCCTTCATCACAGCCTGCTCTCATTTGTATTTAATAACTAGTAAATATATATTTTGTTGTTTGAAAAGTCCCGTATTGGAATGGGTGAAGGTCAATACGAACAACTTCACTCGCTACAAGAGCCCGAAAAATATATGTTATGAATATCGGCCCATAAATCGATATCGGACATTTTTTCCTCCCTAATATCGGTATCTGCATCGCCCTAAAATCAAGTATCGGTCAGACTCTAAAACAATGAACACCATTAAAACAACCACAATACGAAGAAAACCCAATTTGTGCTGGCAGACTCACGTCTTTCACAACTCGTTCGATTTGTATTTTCCATTAACACCGTGTTAACACCTCATAGGCAATGTGAGATCAACACATATTACAAAAAGTCTTTGAAACCCTTTTTAAGTGGTTTTCTGACAACGGGGACATGAGGACGGATCTCACCGGAGGAGCTGAGAACTTGAAGAGCGAGGATCCCCTCAAGGCGAGGAACTTGGGGGTGTACATTCGATCCTGGACCGAGTCCAGCTCCTTCTCATCCACCCAGCCCATGTAGACGATCTGATGGACAGAGGGAGATGAGTTAATGTACATTTCAGATAGAGGGTTAAAGAGCTGGGATGTTGTTAATGTCGATTTCAGATAGAGGGTTTAAGAACAATAATGAGATGGTGTCAATGTACATTTCATATAGAGGGTTTTAAACAATAATAAGATTGCATTAATGTACATTTTTTAGAATTGATGTAGAGCGTATGAGGACATGATAATGTAGACTTTATGTAGAGGATATGAGGACATTATGTTAATGGAGACAGCAATTTTTAGATTTTTATGATGTTAAAAGGACTACTGGTAGGCTTTTTCCATGCAGAAAACGCTTTAATAAAAATATTATATATTTCCAATATACAGACAGGTTCTAAATTAACTTAAAAAATGAGCCCTTCCCCGACTCTGTTGTGGGGAACAGCCTGTGGTCTTCTATTACATTTTAAGTGGGCCCGTTTTGTAAAGCCAAGGGAAGGGAGTAACTTGATGCATTTATAATAGGAAAAATAACGCTTCTTCTTTCACAACTTTCAAATTGTAATATCCATTTTTCATTATAATTAACATTAGTTTATGATTGTTACAGTCTCCACCCAGGGGGCTCACACTCCAGCGCTTTGGATGTAGTTCACTTACTGACCAAAGGGGGCAGTAATGAGAATTAATCTGATTCTTACGCACTTTAAATGTAGGGTTAGGAAAGAATGTGGGGCATTATGTTAGCGTAGATTTGATATAGAGGGTTTCAGACTGAGTAGACTGGCAACCTCAGAGATACACTTAAGTAAAAGAAGGGGACTGGCAGCTGTGTGCTCGCTCACAAGAAGAGACAGGAAGTAAACATCTGGGTGGGGCCAGACGCACTGTACGCTAACACATCAGGACTGTCAGTTAAGGGGAACATCAGCCAGAAGCACAGATTGAAGACGGAGACGGAGAGGCACCAGGAGGCAGTCCCCAACATGTTTCCAAACACCCAGCGCCTGCCTTCGCCGCCATCTGACGCAGACAGCGTCCCAGGCAGCGCGACCTCTCATTCATCCCCTCCCCGGGTGTTTTGACGTTTTGATGTCAGCCCTGAGTGAAAGATTCCCGGGTTCGAGGCGCTCGCCGGTAACGTGGTCTAATTGCTCGAGATGAGACGCTGCAAGATGTTTTTCTCTTTTAGCGTTTCCTCACAGGGAGCATTGTGGGTGTGTCAGGAGGAGGAGGGCGGAGGGAGACCGGGAAGACTGTTCAAATATTGATAAAACATAACGTTGTACACGCGCGCCCTAAATGAAGGGAGACGCTGGGGGTGGGCTGTGTGCGGCGGGCACTCGCGTTGTCTGGTAATGATTTCTCCGTGGGCGGTCTCTTCGTCATGATGCAAAAGCACCCTCTCACATCGCAACAGAAAACAACCACACACCACGGGGGCACCACTGTAAGAAAGCGCCGCTCCGCTTGGACGATTTGAGAGCCAACAATCACACACAAAATGTATTAATAAAAAAACCCAAAAGGAACCGCCGTCTCACCTGTTGGTTGACTGGGAAATTGCGGTTGGTCTTCTTCACCTGTTTAAACGAATCCACCACATGTACAGGTTCAATATGTGACAAGTGTTAAGCATAATCATGTCAGACATGAGGCATTCTTTCTTTCCTCTGCCGCTGGCGACGTGAGGAAGCCTTTGCTGGCATTGTGTTTAAACATATTCAAATCTCCTCGTTCTTCCGGCTCCGTCGGACCGGGAGCCGGAGGAGGGACGGGCTCAGCAGGTATTGTGTGACGGCCAGTGTTGATCAAAGTGTTAGCATTCCTTAGCGCCGCTCGCGGCGGCTCCCGCTAACAAACCGCTTTATTCATTGAGTTTATGCAAATTCCCAAAATGAATTAGGGAGATAGTCCCTTTTTTCCCAAAGTACCCCAAAACATAAAAAAAAAAGAAATCTATTCTCCCTCCATCCTAATAAAGGCAGGAGGAACAGCGGGAGAGCAGTGAAGCCTTAAATTAAAGCGTGCGGCCCGGATCACAGGTATCAAGACACCCTTAATCCACGCCATAGTGCCGATATGCCACTTCCTCAAAGGCACGTATAGGGACGGGGAATTAAGGGCCCTGGCATAGGGCGGCAGTAGCTCAGGAGATAGAGCGGGTTGGCTGGTAACCGGAGGGTTTCTGGTTCGATTCCAGGCTCCTCCTAGCTAGAGTGTCGACGGGTCCATGAGCGAGACGCCTCGCCCTGACCCTGCTCCCGACCAGCCGGCTGTCGCCCTGGCGCGGGGTGGACTCCGTCGCCGTCAGTGTGTGAAGGTGTTCCTGAATGGTTGTAAGTCGCTTTGGATAAAAGCGAGAAAGCCTCAATGTAAATGCGAATGTGAGACCCTGTTTCTCCACGGGAGTGATAAACAAGACCAGCAGAGGCTGCTGAACAGCATTGATCTGCTGGGGCTCGTGGAGGAAACGAGACGTTCCATCATGACGGGTTTTGTGGGAGCAGTTAAAGGAGAAAGAAACGATAGTGTTAGACTACTGAGGAAGAACGCAGACCGCCATTATTAAAGGTCAGGGCGTGTCTGGAGTATACGACCTCCATTATCGGTTATTGTGGATCGGCAAAAAAAGAAGTATATATATAAAAGAAGAAGAACAAGAAAAATGGCATCTGTGTGCTTTCAGAGATTCGTTTTTTTTAATATGTTTCTATTAAATGAACAAAAGAAAAAAGAGCTGTGGAAAGGGAACGACCTTCTAAAGTTGATGTCGTTTTGTAAAATGAATCCGCAGTGCTAGGCTTAGAATGGTTTTGTTCTTCACTTAGCCCGGTCGTTCTCTTAGTCCTCCTCATTAGAGACCAGGGCCTCTCGCCCCCCCGCCAGTCCGACGGCTCGCGTTATAATTACACCTCGCTGTGTCTGGGTCTGCCACCGTCCCCAACGGCCGTGCTCTCCCCACTGTGTGGTCACCCGAGGCATCTGGCCATTACCCAGCATCCTGTTCCTCGTGTTCGGCTGGGCCTTTATTTTTTCCTCCAAAGTAATTGAATAAACGAGCGAGCTAGCATTGGCTGTCAACAACATTAAACCGGCCAAATAATACCGGGGGAGAGATAGTGGCACTATGGGTTAGAGTTTGAAACCATAAAATGCACTACTATTATTTTATATTTGGCCGCATATCAGTAATTTTTAAAAGTATCACTCTGCTCAATGAGATATACGACATGATTCAATTTGAATAAAAAGTTCACAAGAACAACGTCTGTCCAGGAGAAGAGACCGTCGTCAAACTATGGTGGAGTGCCTCAAAGAGTCAGGAATAATTGCTATCTCATCATGAGTTACTTTCCCCCAGCATGCTGACTCTTGGTATTGTTATTACTGCATAATGCATTATGATAAAGGGCCCCTATAAGTTCATGCCTTAGACTGAGGCAGTGCACTACAGTATAGCACACCGCCACAGCATATCATGACCCCGGGGCAGAAAACAAAGCATTAGTATGCATCAGACTAATCAAACTCTGCCACATTTTCCATTAACCGTAACTCTAAATGTAAATAAAGTCTCGAATGTATGTGTGTATGCGCCTGCACTCACATTGTGCTTGGTGAGGTTGGAGATGCTGTTGGCGAGGGCTTGCAGCCAGTCCACGCCGTCCTCAGCCGTGGGACACTGGATGACCCCGCTGCAGACCCCGTCCACCGCTATCACTTGAAAGGCATTTTTTCTAGAATGAAAATACATTAAAATAAATGAGCTTGCATCAAGGATTGGACCAGTTTTGAAAAACAAAGCAATCCTTTGAGCCAAGATGTCTGAACCGACATGCCTTTCTGGAACCGGAGATAAACCGGCTCCCACCCTATGGTGGATGTTGAAAGTTAAACACGCTTCTGTTAATAATACTTAAAACGACTTTGGTTTATTCAAACTTATAATTAGTAACGGGATATTGGCAAGGAACAGCAGGGGGGCCAACTTATTTCTGTTCATGCTCCTGCAGTTTTTCGCATTATTATTTATTTTGAAACATGGCAAAGTATCAATTCATACATTATGTGAGCATCTAAAGAGGCGATCTCAAAGCTCTCCGTTTCTTTCTCTCTGGCAGCACACTCTTGGTGGAAAAGTAGCTGCACACTGCCACACTTACAAGTGAGTGGAAGAGGGAGTGTGTGTGTGGGGTAGCTTCGTCTCACCGTCTCCGGTCGAACACACATCGCTGGCTGATGGGAAACACGTCACTGACTGTGAAATCTCGAGATCTTCTTGCCACTTTAACATGATTTATGTAAGAAACATCGGTGTATAGTGTTTATTTTCTTATTTGATGTGAGCCGCTGTCAGTGCTGCCATTATAAACAGCTCATATCTTCTGAATTCATTCATCACGATGTGTTTAATAAAAGCCTCGTTGATCGACTACGTGTCTCTGGTCCTCACCTTACAAACTGTATCGCCAAGCTACCCTCGTTTTGCAAATGTGGGATATATTCCTGCAAAACGACTCATTCTGTGGATAAGATATTCTGTGGATAACAACCCTGCCGTAACCCCCTGGGGAAAACCATAACCACTGTTCCTACCCTGCTGCTAGCCACCGCTGCTAACAACTACTGCTAGCCTATCCGCCGCCCGGGCCGCTCAGAGCACAGTGTGAGCGCTGCATTTGTTTGTTTGTTGTATGTTTGATGGTGAGCACTTCCTGCAGGGAAGTTGAGTCGCTATTGTATCCGACGTCTGTTAAAGTGACAAGATGCAACTTTTTCTGCATCTTCCGAACTTTCCGGTGGCTCGTTCTGCGTCTTATGCCGTGTCCAGCTGTGTGAGCCGTGACGTGTGATGTGTGTATGCATCTTATTTGTGTAAATCAACAATTTTATTGACACGCATTTTAAAGGGATTAGCGGCTCACAAAGCAGCCTCCCGCCCCCTCTGTGCAGACTCTGTGGTCCTGCCGCTGAGGAAACCGTTAATATGCTCCCACTTACAGCTCACTGACAGCTTGGCATACATTTCTGTTCAGATTTTTGAGTCAACCGGGCGATACAAGTGTTGCTCAAGCGAATCCCGATACACAAACAAATTGATTTCCCCCTCAACTCCTATAAAATGCCTTCATATCTTACACCCACAGATCAAAAGACCCTGAGTTGTCATGTTGGCTGTGGTCTTTATATTCTCTATATATCCTCAAGCCTCACTTGATCAGAGTTAACCTAAATTCTGCATAGCCTCCCCCTCCACCCCCGCACTCCTCTTATGCATTTATTGTATATTTGTACGTCCTGGCACTCAATGTACGCACTTATTGTATCGTGTACGTCCTTTCACTTAAAAATAGTAATTAGCATTGTGTAGCATCTTATCCTAGCTATCTCTGTTGTACACGGGGAATGGGTTAACCTAACAATTGTTAGTGCTTGACACTTGGTTCTATGAACATGCTTACTGTACCGACAGCAATATGTTCTGACAAATACTAATTGTAAGTCGCTTTGGATAGAAGCCTCCGCTAAATGCCCCTCAATGTAAATGTATTCTCCATAACCATAACAAAACACCGTCCACGCTCCGCCAGCATTTCTCCATCCTCATTACCCCGTCCAACCAGAACCCTCCTGGGCTAGAGGGCATCGCCCACCACCCGATGCTGCGGTCGCCACGGCGACGAGGGGCTCTCACCTGCAGACGTCGGAGCCCGGGAGGTGGTGTGACAGCCGGGAGTGGAGCAGTGGGATGAGACGGAGGTCCACCCACCTCTTCTCCCAGCGCAGCCCCGGGGACGTGGGCCAGGAGGAGCACGACAGAGTGTCCTGTGGGTGGAGGAGAAAGGGGAGGAGACGGGGGGGAGGGGAAGGAGGAGAGGAGGGGGGGGGGAGGAGGAGGGAAGGGGAGGGGGGAGGAGGGGAGGTATACGAGAAGGAGGCGGGGGAGATGGAGAAGGAGGGGGGGAGGAGGAGGTGAAGGAAGAGGAGGTTTAGGAGCCGGAGGAAAAGGGGAGGAGGAGGATGGGGAGAGGGGAAGGAGAAGAGGAGGAGTAGGAGAAGGAGGAGGGGAGAGGAGGAGTAGGAGAAGGAGGAGGGGAGAGGAGGAGGAGAACAGGAGGGATGGAAGAGGAGGTTTAAGAGCCGGAGGAGAAGGGGAGGAAGAGGAAGAGGGGGAGAGGAGGAGGAGAGTGGGGGTGTACTCATTAGTGAAATCCCTGCCACCTGTGTTAATTGCTGATGACTGATTATTCACACCTGTGTTGCTGTCATTTGCTGTCCCCCCCGTGCGTCTGCCCTGTGTGTCTCCCCCCGGCGTCTGCCCCCGGTGTCTTTAGAATCACAAACACGCTTTTAATTGGTTTTAGTTGGTCCGGTTCAACCCCTTACCAGG
Source organism: Trisopterus minutus (assembly GCA_027122715.1). Lineage (NCBI taxonomy): Eukaryota > Metazoa > Chordata > Actinopteri > Gadiformes > Gadidae > Trisopterus > Trisopterus minutus. Next base: position 3,330,668 of record JAOPUD010000154.1, on the reverse strand, counting down.
ACTTGACAGAAAAGGTTCCGGGTTCAAACCCCGACGTCCGACGTGTCTACCTGTTGGCATTTGAAGCCTAAACCCAAACCCCGGCTGCTGCTTGATGACTTAATACGACTCCTCCAAGACTCCTCCTTAAAGACTAAATAATTCACCCTAATAGCTTTGAACCAAAAGTGTCAAAGTGGCTCCACGGTAAATAACAGTAACAGGAGGAAAGGGGAAAACACATAAAATGAGCTCGCAACAGGTGATGCAGCAACAGCCTCCCCGCCTCCTCCCCTGTC
>JAOPUD010000154.1:3318767-3330290 GCA_027122715.1 Trisopterus minutus | reverse complement strand
GAGAGAGAGAGAGGGAGAGAGAGAGAGAGAGAGAGAGAGAGAGATGATGAAAGAGACAGAGAGAGATGGTGAGAGAGAGATGATGAAAGAGAGACAGAGAGAGATGGTGAGAGAGAGAGAGATGATGAAAGAGAGAGAGAGAAAGAGTGAGTCAAACGTATAAAAGACATAGGCAGGATTATACATCATATAATATGATACTTAAGAAAAATCATTCATAAATAATTACATTGTAGTGTGTATGCCACACTTAAACCACTATTTTTCTAGCACCTTTTGGTACGAGTAATGTAGTCATTAACCTAGTAGGAGAGTTGAAGGGAAATACATTTTTGCCTTGAATTCATCTCACTGTGCTCTGCTGTGTGTGCCATTACCTCAGTGGCACGCGATGTTTGTTGTGCTTTGTTTTTGCCATCATTAGCCAATTGCTGTGTTGCACACAACCTTTCATCTCAAAATGGGGATGTTCATCAGCGTAGCCAAGGCAATTCTATTTATTTATAGTCTTTCTGTTTTTGTTTTTCTGTGTCTCCCTCTTACTCTGTCTTCATCTCTCTTTTTTCTTTCTGTCTCCATCTCTCTCGCTCTCTTTCTTACTCCACCTCTCTCTGTTGCCGTCTCTCTCTCACTCTATAGCTTTCTCTCTGTCTCAATATCTCTCCCCCTCTATTTCTCTCTCCATCTTTCTGTCTCCATCTCTCTCTCTCTCCCTCTGTCTTTCTGTCTCCATCTCTCTTTTTCCCTCTGTCTTTCTGTCTCCATTTCTCTCTCTCCCTCTCTGTCTTTGTCTCAATCTCTCTCTCTCTCTCTCTCTCCCTCTCTCTCTCTCTCTCTTCATCTCTCTCTCCATCTCTTTCTCTCTCTCTTTCTCCATCTCTCTCCCCCTCTCGCACTCATGGATGACCTGTTCCACTAATGTGCCTAAGAAGTTTAAGGTTGCCATGACATCCAACAGAAATGACAACATAATATCAGGCATTATACAAATAATGGCAGGCTATTTGTCTAGTAGCGGCCAAATATCAGCGGCACTGTACCGGGGGTTTGGGACACTGTGTACTTATTTCTTCATTATTTTATTCAAGAGATAATACGTGAGGCTCCTTACATGTGCAATCTTCACAGAGGGGCAATTTGAGAAAGGCTGGGGTCTTCTTGAGGAAGGAGACGGTGAGTGTCACCTCTTCGCCCGCGTTTCTCAATACCTGGACCTGCGGTTGAGGGAAATTGATATAAGAGGCTTGAAAGAGTTTCTTCTTCTGCCACTGATTGCGCCCGCGATGGATTGGGGAAAAAAGGCACGGTGTGCTTCTTCCCGACGGAGACCTGTGATCCTGGGATACCCGACCAGCGAGGAGTGCATCTTGAGCAATTTTGAAAGCGAGAAGCACACAAAAGACCTGATTTCTTTTTTTTCCTTTGCTTTCCTTGTTGGTACAACAGATAATTATCACAAGGTTAGAGGTTTTTGAAAACGGCATGGAAAACAGGAACAATGCATCGGGACTTCTTACCACTTCCTCGTGACGGTAGCTCCTGACGTTGATTCCGTTTATCTGTGAAAAGCACACAGCGAGGTTAGCGGCGAAACGCCCCACAAGAACACGGCACGGACGTCCCAGCGATCTCATTGCATCGCGATGGTTCAAATGATGACGAAGAGGACAAGCACACAAACAGTGCCTCCGCACTGAAACACAAACTCAAATCCTCAAAGCGATTCAGGGGTAACAGCCGGAAGGGAGGCTAGCATCACTCTGTGAACGTTATCTCCACGGACCGCCGCGCGGCACGGGGAGATCATTTGATTTACCTGGTTTTTCTTTTTTTTTCATGTTTCTCTGCAACCCAAACACGGCCGGGGAATCTGACATTTACCTGGAAGTGCCTCGTATTTCAATGGGGCCTGGCTGACATAATGCAGCATGAAATGTTAAATATATAAGCTTCACTTTTGGCGAGCAGCAGGGAGGGAGAGCGGTGTCAACGTTGAATAACATGTGCAATAACATGTCCGCCCAGTTTACCTGCAGAATGCCATCGCCGATGAAGAGGAGGCCCGAGAGTTCAGCTGGGGAGCGATGGGAGGGGGGAAGAGAAGAAATACCAATCAGGAAGGAAACTCAACTTTCCTTTAGTTGTAAAAAAAAGGTTGATTTGCAAAAACTTCAAATTACCTTTTTGCTCTTTGGATATTTTGGATATCACAACTGGGATCTTATGCTCTGCCCCGCCCTGGAGTACAAACAGAGTCGTTAATTACAAGTCACAGACAACGGGAAACACAACACACTCCTTATTCCTCTGACAACAGAAACATCTGCCTAGCACCTGGGGGAGAGGGGGGGTCGACAACAACAGGTGACGCCCACACACAGACTAACTTTGGCAGAGAAGTTGTTTGTTTCTTTCTCTCCCTCTTACCCCGTATGACTTCATCTCTCTCTCTCCCTCTTACCCTGTTTGACTTCACCTCTCTCTCTCCCTCTTGCCGTATGACTTCATCTCTCTCCCTCTCTCCCTCTTACCCTGTTTGACTTCATCTCTCGCTCTCTCTCTTACTCCATCTATCTCTGCTGCCATCTCTCTCTCTGTCTGAATCTCTGTCTCTCTGTCTGTCTCTCTGTCTTTCTGTCTCAGTCTCTCTAGGTTTGGCTGGTTTTTACTTTACCTTGATGCTCAGGCCAAACCCTCCGATCGCCTGTCTCCGTATGGTCACAGTCCTCTCCTGTGGGGAGAATCCCAGCGTCAAGAGTCAGAGAGTCAGTCAACAACGGACTGTGGCTCCGCTGTAGGCAAACCCTCCACGATGAATAGTAAAAGGGAAGTTTCAAAGGTAGCTGGAGGGATGGAAATGCTTCATACCAAATCCTGGCACATTGCAGGCTTAGAGACATTAAATGTTACGTTCTGTGTAGCCTTTGGGCATTGTGGGTTTTTATTAGATATCCTGTGGTAATGAAGAGCACATTCATCACTTCTGGTAGAACTGCTACCACTCTGCACAAACTGCCACCGTCACTCCCTTCTTTCCAATGACTGAAAAGCTATAATTTATTTTTATGGAATAGCTATGGAATAGTAGAATAGTGTAGAATAGAATAGTTATCCATGGCCTGAAATCCCATTAAGAAATAATGTATAAAATAGCTATAGAAAGTAGAACAGTTTACAATAGAATGGTTATCCATGGCCTGAAATCGCATGGAGAAATAATGTCCCCTTTTCTTAAATCTGCATTACAGGAGGCTACTTGCTATGACGGTTTAAGGATACGGTGAATCAGTACTCACAGCGATGACCACAAGTCATAGAACTAGGTCATTTAAAGTGTTTCTCAAAACCGCCGCAAGGACACGACGCAGCATGCAGGGAGCAATTTATATCTCTGTTTCTCGAGGATCGCAATGTACTCGGGGCCAGGCGAATATACCTCTCTATCTCTTTGACGCCAAAATAAAGTCGGGGAGATACATATTTCTCAAAAGCAATAATTGGGCAGTATCGCAAAGACTCCCGCAAGTCAGGGAGAAAAAGAATGGACTTAAAATGTATGAATTCATATTTTCCTTCATAAGCAGGCTGGGCGAGGGACTGAAGATACATGTTCCTCTGTTGGAGTGCACTGCCATAAACAATTGAAGTCCTGTCGTTTTGGTTTTATATATCCATTCATAGAAAGTTGAGTCTGTTGTTGTTACTAGCTGGTCTTCGGCATAAATCTCCAAACAACGTTAGGCTATTACCATTATACCCGCTTTGGGCCTAAAGCAACATTAGCACGTCTGAAATAGCTTTTAACAGCCCGGACTGAATTATGGACGGTTTATTTGTCGAGTTCATAGGCATTCAGTGTATCATCAATATTTTTATATTGTTCTCTATGGTTATTGATTTGAATATGTGAATGTGTTCACACACTTATACACACGCACACACACACACACACACAGACTCACAAACAAATAAACTCACAGAAACACTCACATACGCACACACGCACGCACACGCACACACACGCACGCACGCACGCACACACACACACACACAGACTCACAAACACATAAACTCACAGAAACACTCACATACACTCACACACAGGCACTCACTCACAGAGCTTGGTCCTGGGAGCGAGCAGCAGTGTAAGGTGTATTCATGGGACTAACCCTGGGAGCGAGCAGCAGTGTAAGGTGTATTCATGGGACTAATCGGGTTCCTTACACTGGAGTAGAAGGGATCTCCGGACACGCAGATGACATCTTGCTCCTGGATCGTCAGAATGTCTCTGGCCAAGTGCAGTCGAATATTGAACGGCTCTTCATTACCTTCTTGCAGCAAATAAATCCCAGTCTTTGTCTGTGGGGAATCAAACTGATAAAATCATCCATCACGCCCGCCGTGACTGAATAAATGAGCTGTGAAATGTAATGGAGTTGAGAATACACTGGTGGTGGATGAACGTGGAGATTATGACGGTGCCGGTGGCGCCGTCTCTTATGCCGTTTCCCTCCTTGATGACTTGCTGATGCAAATGAAAAAACGCTAATGGCCGAGTCGTTCAAAAACAAACGCAGGAAAGTCTCTCTTAGAAATACAGGCAACTTGTGTTATAAATGATGGAGCATATAATTCATTAGCTAAGGCATAAAATATTGTTCTCAAAAGAAACATTGATACAACGCATACTTTTAAAATACAACCATACAATGACAAGCAGAAAAAGGACTACATTTTAACCTCCACAGTGCTAATATTGATAATAAATCATAAAATCTACGCCCCACAATAATCAGTGACGAATGGCTTTTTAATTCAATGAAACGTCTATTTACATTTTATGATAACAAATTAAGGATCTGTGAAATGAGGGGGAATTCTCTCCATGGCCTTCTCTCGCTCTCTCGCTCGCTCTCTCGCTCTCTCTCTCTGTACACGGCCTGTCATATGCCAAGCCCGCTAGGTGAGAGTGTATGTTAGCAATGATCCATTCAAAAAATATGCTAATCCTTGATACATTTGCATTCTGCGTCGCCCCTTTCTTCTCGGGGCTAATTGGGATGCCGGTGCCGTCCTTGAGACTTTAGAAAGGTCTAAATAAAAAAGAACCCTCACCTGACAGGATTACTAATGGAAAGATGCACCAGAGTCAGCATCGGAGTCACCTCAGCCCCATTAGTCATGTGGTAACAAGCCAGTCCTGCTTTTCTTACGCTCCAAATGAGCCTCCCTACTCCAATTGGGGCCAGCGTTCGGATCCTCAGAGATTTGCGTTGATTTGACTCTTGCTTGCAAGTAGATTGCAAGGGTATAAACAAATTGCAAGGAGAAATACAGTATTGCATGAGTCTTATAAGCAGTCTTAAAATAATCAAGGGGCACTTGCCCACCCTTAACCCGTCCAGTCCATCCAGATCCATCCATGTGTCAGTGTGTCTCTGAGTACTGTTGTCACTTCCCCTCATAATGCCCGTGATTGTGTGAGTGCACGTGCACACGTACGTACGTACATGCATGCATATGGCTGTCTATGTGTGTATTGTCAAGCTCATACATTTGTGTGTGCATCTGTGTGTGTGTGTGTGTGTACTTGTGTGTGTGCATGCATGCGTGTATGTGTGTGTGTACTTGTGTGTGCATGCACGCATGTATGTGCATGCGTGTGTGTCTGTGTGTACTTGTCTTGCGTGTGCCTGCATGCATGCATGCATGCGTGTGTGCGCGCACGTGTGCACGTGATCGCGCTGAATGGAAGAGCGGTTGAAACCAATGAAGGCACCTCTCCACATTTGTGCGCTCACACGCCCTCTCAGCGGGAGAGGGGTCAGCCCGGCCAAATGAGGGCAGCGACCGCAGCCGGGGTCGGCGCAGGGTCAGTGCGGGGTCAGCCGGCACGGCGTCTAACGCGCCTTGACCTCCCCCGGAGGACGCCCTGTAACGTAACAGTGGCCCTCATCTGTGATCCCATCTCACGCCTACCCATTACCCGTCCTACCTTCCTTTAATTCCCTCTATTATCCCCCTCATTATCAGCACGGAGACTGATTCTGCCTGGATGGTCATTTTCACTTTCACAAGAAACGCACACACACACACACACACGAATAGCACATGTCACACACACACACACACACACACGCAGGCGTCTGCGCACGCCGCACGCCGCGCACCTGTCAACACAGCCCCTCTGGGTTGTGCTGCCTCATCATGCTACCTGGGTGAGAGCCGGGCTCTTGCTCTGTGGAGTGCCTGACGCAGACACACACACACACAGGAACATGAGCGCGACGAACGTGAGGGAGCTGCTGTGGACGACGAGTGGATGGCTGCAAATCATCCACCGGAATGGAGGGGGAAGCACAGGAGCCTACCTCTTCATTTGAAGTCTTGAAATCCATGTGCTACTATGCAGGGAGGGGGAAACTGCCCTGGAAAGAAATAAAAAGGACAACACAGACAGAAACACAGAAAGAGAGAAACAGTCTGCCGTCAGAAACGATCCGATCGGCGATATTTGAAACGTCTCGTGAGAGAAGGATGAAGGAACGGCCAGTCACGACGAGCTAATAAAGAGCAATGTGTATGTGCAGCTACAGATGATGTGACGGTACAATCAGCCAATCAAGGGGCGGCATGGAGCTGAGTAGCAGGTACATCACATGAGTCATTGTGGATTCGGCAGCTGCTACACGCGCTACATTTACAAACAACATAAAAGGGAAAATAATTGGAACATACCGGGTTTACAGGAACCTGTTCCACTCAGTCGCTACCAGACATGATTGCCTCTTGACTTGACATGAAAATAAAAAATAAAAAAACGACGCCGGGGAAAAAGAAAAAACAACCAGAAGAAGAATAAGTAGGGAGGGGTGGGGGTGGGGGGGGAATAAATCCCACAGCTTACGCTTAAACGTCTGAAAGTGTTAAGGAGGCACAGGGAGCCGTGCCTCAGCAGAAAAGCCCCCTTTAGCTCTGCGTGCGGACCTGTCTAGCCCATCCACTAGGCGTCCGATCCCCCCTGGTCCAGCCCGTGTAGACCAGCCTCCAGCTTCATCCTGTTCAGGGGTCGGAGAGCTACTGAGTAGAGAGAGTAGCAGTCCACTCTCTCTCTTCCTCTCTCTCCCCCTCCTCTTGCTCTATTGGCTTGGCGTGTAGAGGTAGGATTACCACCCCCCACCCCCACCTCTGCTCCCCCACCACCACCACCACCGCCGCCGCCTCCACCACCACCCTCACCCTCCTCCTCCTCCTCTTCTCCTAGCTGGCGAGGAAGGGCACAGGGAAGCTGCTGTGCTCCGGCGCAGTTTTATAAACTCCCGACATTGATTGGTGGCTGTGCTGCTTTAATTCCAGCAGGTTGGGGGCTTAGGCATTATTTAAATCCTTCATTTGGTTAAGGTGGGATCCATTAGCGAGAGAGGCAGCCGTTGGAATCCGCCATGAGCTGCAGGGGAGAAAGAAAAAGATACAGGATGGAATTCAGTTGATGTATAATTTACAGGAACACTACTGGAGCAAGTCGTGTAGGGCTGCAGGAGCGGAGGTGAGGAGCAGGGGGTTGGTTGAACCGACGCCCGTGTAACGGCAGGTTGACGTCGTCGTCGTGTGACGCCAATGTGTGTGTGTGTGTGTGTGTGTGTGTGTGTGTATGTGTGTATGTGTGTGTGTGTGCGTGTGTGTGTGTGTGTGTGTGTGTGTGTGTGTGTGTGTGTGTGTGTCGCGGGAATGCATTGTTTAGTGTAAACATAGGGTGATTATGATTCATAAAATATCCAGTCATTCAGAGAGCAATCAGGGAGGATCGATTTCCCGTGATTCGGATGAGAGCGTTTGGATTTGTGTGTCTAACTGCGAGATGGCAATTAACATACATTTTCCCTATTTCCATGCGACTCAAAAGGAAAGTACAAGTGATACAAGGCAGAGCGTTGTGCGTTTGTTGTACTGGAAACCCCCTCGAGAAATGCTTCTCGTTAGCGCGCTTTGTCGGCGGGTTTGTCAAGTCGTCGCCGGCTCCTTTGTTGCCGCTGTGTTTGTTATTCCCCCCGGGATTAAAACAGAATACCCACCGAAGGAAACGAGGGAAAACGGAATCTGAGAGTGTGACGTTGACTTCTGATTACAGAGCAGACCCGAAGAGACTCTGGGAGGGCTTTGCCAGAGCTCTGTGCTGCTGGCGTCTCTGTGAAGGTAGGATTAGGAAACAAGGGGGGGGCAACCAACAAAAAAATGGCAATTAGCAATATCCAAAATAACGATTTTTGCAGAAATAATGCTATTGAAAAATAAAGTCCAAAGTTCAAAGGCCTAATGCTCATGATGCTAACTCCCTCGTAACAAGCCACAGTCAGGGGTTTAGGGTTTAGATTCATTAAAAATCTTCAACGAAGCATAATTAGGTTATCCTAGACGCCGACAATAGTAGACTGCAAACAAACAGAACCCAACAAACAATGAATCCAATCATTATCAAATCCAAATGAATTGCAAAAGGGGGATATTTTTCCCTTCCTGCCCACTAGCATAGTGTTTGTCTTGTCCAAAGCAAAGCCAGAACTACAAGCCAGACAGAGCCAGAACCACTCAAGGGATGCAGGTGCAAACTTGGCAGCGTTTTAAGACTGTAGTGTTTTCAGACCGTGTTATTAAAAACGGATGTCCACTTCTCTGTCACTTCGATGAGGAGAAACGCATCCGCCGCTTGCCTTAATGGCGTCGCCTCGGCGTGAGGCCTACTTCAGAGAAATTCGACCCTCTTTACCCTCGCTGATGCAAAAACTCTAAAACGAAATGAAGCCTTTTTATGCTGTTTGAGTCCAAGCGGACGTCAAGCGCTCCCCCGACAGCGACTCATGGCCGACGCTAGGAATTAACAAAACCTACACATTCTCGATTGTCTCGTTACACAAAAGGCAGGGGCCCAAGGTCGTAGCGCGCGGTTAGCTTCAGCGGGTGACACGTGCAGCCCTTGATCGTGATGTCTCTGTCTCCCAGATGCCGGAGGACAGGGCGGGTGTACGGAGGTGGGTGTACGGCCGTTTCACCACCCAGGTGGGGACGCAAGCCGCGGGGGGAAGCACCGCCAACGAACAGAGGCTTTTATGACTTGGGAGTGAGGTGGCCTTCACTTTGCGGTGTGTTAGCTCTATGAGTATTAGCTCCACGACCCCGGACTCAATGGATTCCTCGGATTAAAGGTTTTTAATTTGGTGGCGAGGCCGTTATTGGTGTTATATTGTCGTTATTAAACCACTCTACGGATGCCAAAGAGTGTTTTATTATACACTTCAAGTCAATTCAATTAAATTAGCATTACTCTCCTACACCAGGGCTTACTAAATGGATCTGGAATTGAGGGCAGAGTCAGGGGAGGAGAAGCCACCCTTTGATGCGACCGAACAGTTACACATTTCTCCATTTTAAACTTATTGCTACTAACACTCACTGCGGCGCTGTCACTCAGTTTCTGTTTCTGTTTCTCCTTTGCAATTTGCATGACGGGCCCGTCACGCCGAACTCTCGATCCCAGCACTGGACTGAAAGGGCTAATCTCTGCAGACGACTGTTTGCCCAGCACTCAGTCTCCTGAGGATGTCCTTTGTCTAATACGGTGTAATGTGTTTGCTCGTGTGCAACAAGTGCTTCATCCCCTCCTGCAAAAGAAAAGCTTGCTACCAAACACCGGTAGTGTAACGCAAGGGGTACTTCCTCGACTTGGAGTCAGAGAGGCCTGCCATGCCCGAGCACGTCCTCCAGCGATCGGTAACACAGGTGAATAAGTGATAGACACATTTATCAGCCTGGCCCCCAGCAATCATCCAGGTGACGGATGGGGTTTGGCCGAAAGGCGCTTCCAGCCACCCACTGAATGCCAACTCGAATCCAGGAGTCTCTGCTCAGAAACTCCATCCGTAATCATATCTTCTGGAAAGTGGTGATTCTGAGTTTGGTGTTGTTTGTTATATGCCTAACTGGTGTTTGGCTCAGAAGGGGTTTGCTCAGAGGTGAGCTCCGACATGACATATCGCTCAGATCTTTCTTCTACTTTCTTATTTTGCCTGAGGAACTAGCAGGTCTTCTTAATTTGAATAAATTAATTAAGTCTATTAGCATTCAATACAGCGCCATGAAGCTGATGGCCAGGGGGATTGGAAGTGAAGCGTGATATCTTACATGACCATCTTAATTAGGACGAGGGTGGGGAAACATCGCTGGTCATTACACCATCGCAGATTAACAATTTGCATCCTCCGCCTAATTGATTCTTTATGTTTTCTCTTTTTTTCCAGACGGCAACAGACGGTGTATACAAAGCAGTGGCGTTGAAAGGGCCCGGCCCGGAGACGCGTGTAGCCGGCCGGCGTCTTCACAGAGGACACTTTGGCACGACGAGCGACGACAAACAACAAAAGGACGCAGCCAAGGATTAAGCAACGGCTTCGTGCCTGCAAGGGGAGAAAAACTGAACCCAAAGGCAAGAACTCGGGGGACGCAGGACGATGCTCCCTCACTGAATATAAACTAGTATGACACAGCCTTCAATACCCCCCCCCCCGCCCCCCCCTCCCTAGACCGAGAACGAATGGAATATATAAAGTCTGGGAAATCAAACCGTGAAACAAGAAACACAAGGGCTGAAGGGTACAGGAATGTTTGAGATAGAATAACCTCAGCGTACACGCAATAGGCAAATGGGATCTAAAATAAAAAAAGAAGGAAGTAAATTCGACCTGACGGCATCGACTGCGCTTTCTACGTGTAATTGAATATTCTGCTGTTGTTGTCGTTCGCGGCGAGAACATTAAACAATTCAATGGAGTGCGACTACACCTAAATCCGATCATGTGTTTCCCAATTTCCCCTCATTCTTTCTTTAGTTAACACCACGACGGCCATACCGCTTGTCTTAATAAGAGAAACCGTGGAACTGGGTTAATTGCCACTGGAAGCTGTTTTCCTAAGTTTGCATGGATTACAAACTGACAAAAGAAACACAACAACGGAATCAGTTGGTGAAAATGCAATCTGCAAACAAAGAGTAAAAAAGACAGCTTTTATCGACTTCCATAGGCGGCCTCGCTTAAGGAAGGAGGCAGACTTCCTGCATTAATCAAATATGACCTAAAATTGTGCTGGCTGGGACACCTGGATGCTGCAAAGCATCATGGGAAACACTGCAACCCCCTCTGACAAGAACCCAGTGGTAAAAGCAAAGGGGCTTCTCTTCTCGTGCCCACTCACTCTCCTCCTAGTCCTCTTTCTTTCCCCCCTTAACGAACCCCCACACACACACGAGACCGTCCCCAGATGTTCATCCCGAGCCCCACACATCGTCCAAATGGCGTTCGACGGTCGGCCATGACTGCCACTCTGGCCCGCGCCGCCACTGCGGTCCTGCGTTTCTGGAAATCAAACGGCCTGGCGTCTGAGAGGCATATCAATGAGTGTGGTGTCACCCCTCCCCCCCCGCCCGAAGGGGGGGCGGGGGAGGGGCCAGGTGGTCCAGCCCTGGCTGGGCTT
>JAOPUD010000154.1:3243604-3258217 GCA_027122715.1 Trisopterus minutus | reverse complement strand
GTGTGTGTGTGTGTGTGTGTGTGTGTGTGTGTGTGTGTGTGTGTGTGTGTGTGTGTGTGTGTGTGTGTGTCAAAAACCAACCGGTACTGAAACCCAATCACCAAATGTCATCACCCGAGTTTAACCCTCTGAAGGAGATCTCTCCAGGGCTCTCGCAGGGCTCCTCGACTCAAACCTTAAGTTCGTTGGGTGACGGCGACTGTGACCCCAGAGAGCTGATGTCAGCATGTACAACTGTGACAAGAGGAAGTGGAGAGGGAGCGATAATAATCCGCCTTTGAGCTTCCTCTTGACTCGTAGCTCTGCAAACAGCAGCTGTGTCGTAGGGCTATCTGTCAGACACAACCCCTTGATGCTAGCGCCCCCTTCCCCCCCCCCCCTTACACCCCTGGTACACACTTATTGCATGTTTTATGTCCTGGCACTTAAAAATAGTACTTAGCATCACGTAGCATCTCAATCTGGCTATCTTTGTTGTATATGGGGAATGGGTCAACCAAGCTGTCAGTTAGTGCTCGGCATTTGGTTCAATGAACATCCTTACTGTACCGACAGCGATATATTGTTTCTCTTTCTTCAGATAAATGTACTTATTGTAAGTCGCTTTGGATAAAAGCGTCTGCTCAATACCCTTAATGTAAATGTAAATGTAGCACTGTGCGTAACTCGGAGTAAACACAAGCAAACAAGGTCATTATAGTGCCGTTATGATGTATTCCTCTGTTCACTTTGCAACAAAGCGATGTCAACAGTCGATGACTTCAAGCCCCTTGAGGTCAGAAACCACAAAGTCTTACCGACCTCCAGCCCCCAAACCCTGCTTGAGAAATTCATAATTTACCAAGTTTAACTGTGCCAAGACCGGTTCACACTTGGACCCTGAGGTAGGCGGGTATGCAGAAGACAAATTAACACTCCTTTTACTGTCTGGGCCCTGCCAGCCCTGCCTTCAACAAACATTGCTCCCAAGTGACTTGTGGCCAACACCAACTTATCCAAGACACCACGGAGGGGCTACAAAAGGCCTACTCAAATGAAGTACACGGGACAAGATAGATGGCAATTAGAGTAACTGGTGGCTTTGAGTATAGCGAAGCTCATTTAGACTCTGATTCAGAGTCTAAATTTAAAAGGACTAAATACAGAACGGTTTGCAGTTAAGAGTCCCCACAAAGGTAAACACGCACTGACCACAAATATAATGGTCTGTATAAATATTTGATTTGGACAAGGGCTCAACCTTATTTTAAATGCGTCCACACAAATCTGAGTTTAAATCCAGTGTCTGTGTAAACTCATCAACTTTAAACATTGAAAATAGCGTTTTTACAGAGAAAACAATTTGCACTGCTTATTTAAGACATCATGTGATTTCTCGGCCATTATCATGACACTTAGATGCTCCACCTAGTGGAAATTCTAATGTCCAAGGGAATTTCCCTGGCTAAACAGAGGGGATGAACCCAAATTACTTTGAGCCAATATTGATTTAGAAACTTCTGAGTATCTGACAGCACATGTGTATTTGTCAAAATTAGATGATGTAAATATTGGATTGGACTTAATATCAATGCATGGCAAATATCATACATGATTTGCATTTAGTATTGATATTCGAATACACATACGTCAGATTTGGACTAGCTCATAGTAGTTGGCCATTTTCTGCATTACAATAATATAACAGCTCTACTATGAGCTGTATGTATGTATGTATGTATGTATGTATGTATGTATGTATGTATGTATGTATGTATGTATAGACCTGTTTGGTGTTTATAGAAAATCAGAAAATATGCTTCTGACCGGAGTGTTTTCCTTTTACAATGTTAAAATAACTCCACTAATTTGAAAAGCTCACCAAAAGAGATCAATATGCATCATTCTAAACATTGCCATTACCTCGGTCCCCCTCATGAGTTACATAGTCAGAACGTCTAATACAATTCACTGTTCACATAATCCACTCAAATATCAAACTACAATTAAACATTACCTAACCCTTGAAAATACAATTCTTTAAACAACATGAAACATGTCGACAACACCCACTGAGCCACACACTAGTCAAGTACAGTGATTATACTAAACCTGTTGCCAAAGCTAGAGTTTGCATAAGAGAGGGTATGACCCCACCTAGTGTCCATGAGCACACCTTTCTGCTAGTTGAATCCCAACAGATCCACACCACCACCAATACGCTAATGAAGAACTCCTCGCCACGACGTGAGGGGGAATTCAGAGGGAAGCTCCCTTCCATAGTAGAGCATGTTTCCAAGCATAACAGGATGTTAACGCCACATAAACTGAGGAATGTGAAGAGGTCCTACAGGATTTCACCGGAGAGTTACAGCATACGTATCACCACCGGCCAGCTGTGCGTTAGCAGATTTACAGGATTAATATGAGAGAGAGCAGGGAGGGAATCAGATTCGGTTTGGCATTGCATTCGTTCAAAAATGTTAATACAATATTAACTACATATATAATACAATTATTAAATGCATATGCCAGTTGTAGTTTCCTGTATAGAAAACCTCTAACTTGTTTTTAGATAGCATTGTTAGTAGAACAATATTATTTTGTTGTGGTGCAACAAAGAAATCCTATAGGAGATGTGAAACTGCTTTCGTTCCTGTGTGGTTATTAGGAGATTATGCGTTAGCGAAGAAGACCCCTTTTTGAGAGCTGGTTTTGAGAGGTGTATTTCTACACGGACCAGTCTACATGATGTTGATTTGAAACATAAACCCTCTTTTACAGTTCACTAGTGCAGGCAGAGTTTGTGCTTGCCAATTCCAGTAACATGATTGGTCGAAAAACTAATTAAGCAAAACATAATGAAAGGCTCCATCTATCTGCCATCAGACTTGAGGTCTGGTTATGAATCTAAAGTCTGATTTGAGAGGCCATAGTTGTATAAACCTGTATAACTTCATATGAAACTATAAGCATTAACTTACCCCTGGTGATTTAGGTGCGTTCAGGGCTTTGTCGACGGCATGTGGTGGAGACTCACACTCAGATATATGTCCCGCACTGTCACGTTTCAACTGATCAGGGGAGCCGTGCACATCACTGTCCCAATCAATGATGGGAAGGTCCTCTGGAAACAAAGTCGGAAAACATGAGCAAGGAACAGCCATCCATTTCTCAACCACAATTTGACAATGTTCCTAAAATATGAAGCATGGAACCAAAAGGTTTATTACCATAATCCACACGTCCATGCTTGAGAGTTGTGTAACAACGATGTTGAAACAAAATTATCAGTGACAATAGAGTATAAAGCGCAGCCAGATCCGATACTGGATTTTAGCGGCCAATGCCAACATTAGGGCGTAAAAGATGACCAATATCGATATAGATATATCAGCCGATATTCAAAATGTAGATGTATAGGCCTTATACATATTGGTATCCTGGTGTTGGAGCAGCTACTTGGGATTTGCTGCTTTCCCTCCAGCATTGCTTCGGGCCACAGCAACATTGTATTAAACCATGAACTAAAGGACGCAATGACCTGTAGTATGGGGAGGAGGAGCTACTAACCTCCACACAGAAAATAAAGCATAAAACCTTTAGTGTTGGGAGCGTTTACAATGGTGTGCTCTGTTTAGAGGTCTCAGAGGATTTCTAACGAAGTGATTACGTTAATAATTATAACACCATAATTAACACCATTTCTAAAGTTTTCATATCTGCAAACGCATACACACATACAGAGAAATATACCGATATATCGGTTGAGCTCTACTATAAAGTCTTCATCAACGGTCGACCCGGACCCAGAGGCACCTTCATCAGCGGCTAGCTCGGCGGAGCGCTCCGTGGCGGCGGCGGGTCGGAGGGCCCTCCTGCGCCGCTCTGGTGGTCTCGGAGCCATCGCTCTGGCCAGAGCCTGGTCGTGATCGGTGTCCGACCGGTCGCTCTCACTAGACGAGGTCCAGGCGATGTCCAACGGGTCGTTGTCATGGTGACTGGAGATGTGAGGTGCTGTGCAACCAGAGAAGATCAGGTTTATGTCTACTTCTGATGGAAGATATCGCTACGGGCTCTGGTAAATTGTGGTATTTTATAGATGAAGAAATAAAAAGGGATCAATGGGGAGACAATGGGGAGTATTGGTAGTTGCAATTATTGCAATTATTGCAAGCAGGGTGACAGCCAGCTCGCCGGGAGAAGTCAGGGTGAGGCGTCTCGCTCAGGGACACCTCGACACTCCTCTAGCAGGAGCCGGGGATCGAACCAGCGAACCTTCTGGTTACCAGCAAACCCGCTCTATCTCCTCTGCTACTGTCACCCCCCCACTACTAGCTTACGGACATGTCTGGCCGTTTCAGAGTCTGTACCTTCATCAGCAGGGAGTGCGTGCGGTGCTCTGGCTGCTGGTCTCTGTACCCTCCTCTTCCTCTCTTGTCGTTTAGGAGGCACAGCTTTAGCCAGAACCTGCTTTGAGCCCTCGTTACCCGACCCCTCGTTCTCACTGGAGGTCCACGCAATGTTCACCGGGTCATCGTTATGGTGACCGGAGCTGTCATGCACTGCGTAACCATGGACACAGAGATGAAGCGAGAGGAAGTATATGAGATGTGACGGACATCCATGATGGGACTGGTTCAATGAGGGTCAGGCATTTGTGTCCAACATGTCCATTACATAGTATGCAAAGTTCCTGTGAAATGTCAAGTCATGGAAAGGTACCTGAAAAAGAGGCCGGGTTCAACTTCCTGACAGCAGACAATGTCCTTCCAGACGAATTAGGATCCTAGTGTAAAAACAAGTGTGTTGTGTGTATGTCTCACATTCACAACTGAATAACAACTGTGAGTTTGATAATGCACTTTGAGGATGTGCACGTACGCATGCATGTGCATGTTCTAATGCACTTCTTCTTGTGCACTTAAGCACAAAAACGTACCTTTACTTTAGGAAGGTCAACAAAGCTCTCGCCACACCTCTCCCACGCCCTGGCGGCTGAGCTGCCGGCGGGCAGGGCAGCTAACCCCGCCGCGGGGTTAACGCTGCTGTGTCCGACCTCATCCGGGAAGACAACACACCTGATGTCCGTGGAGTATTTCTTACGCTACAAGTAGAACATAAACCAATTGCTTTTCGGTAACCACAGCAGAGGTAACCACAAGCCCCAAAACAAACACACACTTTGAAATAGAAGAGAAACCAACACACCAACTTCTGAGGCAGAGTTTGAATCCTATTGATAGACGTGGAGGTCGCCGGGCTAGCTGTGAGGCTACGTACCTTTACAGAAGACATGCTGGCTTCTTTCTGCCTCTAATGTTCACATACTGGCGGGGATACAAGGTCAGCGGACGGGCTGAACTCTTAGTTTACGACATCATTGTTTGCCAGAGTCGAAAGGTGTTTGTTTGGCAACTCTCTACGTCTTGGTCAACTGCTGCATGGAGCGTAACGCTGGGGTGGGTGCGCTTGTTTTAACGGCCGCGGCGCGCCGGATGGGGGTTAGCGCGTGTGTGTGCGTGCCGTTTCTTCCCTCGCGAATGTACCCGACGTAGAAAACAAGCGCACCAAGTCGTTCACAACTGGTGTTCAATGTTGGGCAATCTTGAATTAAGTGAGTAAACCATGTGGGAAATGTACTTGGCTATTTGTAATATTTTTGGTGAGTATATTTTCGCAATTGCCCAACATTTTACGAATATTGTATTAAAGTCTGTGGTAGCTCTGGTTAAAGTGTTATACACTATACGTTGTAATATATCTGGTATGACTGTCTGTATGTAGGCCTATGTGTTAATGTGTTATATTTTATGTGTAATATTTCAGCCCCATGACATTTGTTTGTTTTCATTAATTCATTCATTCATTCATTTGCAGCTCCGGTTTGAGTTACATGACAGTGACACTCCTTCAGGCTCCCGTAGGTGAAAGGTTTTATTACAGCACGCCGTTCTACACCCGACCGTCAAACATCAAGTTAAACATACAAAAGCTCACTTAACATCGTTTTTTTTATTAAATATGTAAAAAGCGGGTCAAGTTATTCACAAATAAAATGCAAACATGCAACACAGTTTGGGGAATGCATAATGAGTGGGACATAAAAAAAACACTATTCATACTTATTGACAGTTTACATTCCTTTTCATTTACACAACAGTATCTGACTAAAGCATTATGGTGCACTGCTGAGTTCAATAATAGTAAATGTAACATTATGAACAGGTAATTACTGGAATATAGCATGTCAAATAACTCAGTGAACTTACACACATCTTTTCTAAGTAGTGTGATTGACAAATCATTTATAATATATATTATATCCATGGAACAGATATCAGTGGCAATGTGCTGCAAAAGTATAAAAACAAAAAACGTTCTCCATCTTGATAAGACTAGGCCACAACAAATGCATTTTCCTCCCCTATGTTTGTGACCTACTAATTAACCGGTCACCAAACACCAAACCATATTACCAACATTATTCACACACAATTGGTATGAGTAATACATTTTTGAGCTAGCAATTATCTGAAACATTTGTGTTTTATGAAGATAGCCATCGTACAGTCCTAGTTGGTTTTTCAACATTTAATTCACAATTAACTGACTGTGTTGTCTCCTCTTCCAAAGGATTCAACGTAAGGTCGTATACTTTAATACTAATGCTAAGGCTTAATAAATATGGTGAAAGTGTGTGGACCGATTGTCCACTCCTAGGTCAAATGTCAGTGCAACACATGGAAGGAGGTTTTATAAGAGCTACTATGAGCCCTTTCAGGGCTTTTGCTTATTGCATTCGTGTGATTAACGTGGTTGATATGTAAAAAAGACACACACAAAAAAATCTGTAGAAAACGAAAGGGAGCGAAGATGCACAAATTAACACTTGTACGGACAGGCAGAAGTTACCCGTCTGGACTTCAGCATGTCATCATATTCAGGAATCCGATTGACCTGTCGACACCCACACACACACACCGTCCATGGAAACTCCTGGGGTGGTCTGAGCTTGTCTGCGCGTGGAGGTAAAAGTGACCCAAACCGGCCATGGGTTGTTCACCAACAATCACCAAAACACAGAATATCAACTGGCAGGATTTAAGTAAAATCATGAACTGAAAAAGAACGGATGGTGGGTTCTTTCTGGGGGGGAGGAGNNNGCAAGATTTATTCCTTGATCCAATCAGGGAAAAGATGCCCTGATTGCCAAGAGAACAAAATTAAGAAACCACGGTGGAAAAACTTAAAATCCTTTGACGGTTGTTTTCACTATAAAAGAAGGGCGTGGGGTTGCGGTGAGCGAGGACAACAGTCAGTATTCATCCTGTTCCGGCTGATCGTCTGGTACCTCCTCGTGGGGCTGCTGGGGGTCCACCTCCTCTCCGTCCCCCTCGGCCAGCTCCCCAGCCCCCTCCTGGAAGACAGAACACATGGTTGATGGCTATCGAGCCTTAAGAGGACTAGTCTCTAAACTTAGAGGTTAGTTCAGGAGGTAGAGCGGGTTGACTTGTAACAGGAAGGTTGGTAGTATGATCCCCCGCGTGTCAAGGTGATCGCGACACACCCTAACCGCTCCTGACGAGCTGGCTGTCACCTTGCATGGTCCGCAAGCAGCGTGTTAATGTGTGCATGAACATGTTGTGAGTCTCCTTGGGTAAAAGTGTCTGCTAAATATAAAAACGGCATCATCTCGGGTGGAACATGGATGAATGGGCTCTCTGTCTGAATTACTCAGTTCACAGTTGATTGGTTGTTCAGTTGAGGGTGTGGTGAGTGTCATCACTCAGGCCTGTAGTAACATGAATCAGTAGTAGTGTGCTCAGTGATGTCTTCTTTTTCATTTACAACCAAGTTATTCCCTAAAAAATAACTTTGCAGATATACCAACATTATATTTGAGCTGTGTTTTCGTGCCTGCTGTTTGTATTTCCAGCAAATGGCGTTTTATCCTGTTCATGTTGAAATAAATCCTGTCTATCCACTCACATCCCATCAGAATCAAATCCCCAATCCCCTAGAGTGTGTTCTCAGCAATACAGAAAGAAACTACAAGGTACGGCACTTAATGTACGCGCTTATTGTATGTTGTACGTCCTGGCACTTAATCTACACACACTTATTGTACGTTGTATCTCCTTGCATTTAAAGAAAGTATTTTGTGTAGTGTCTTATCCTAACTTTCTTTGTTGTATTCGGGGAATGGGTTAACCTACCTGCTTGACACTTGGTTCTATGAACATCCTTACTGTACCGACAGCGATATATTGTTTCTCCTTCCGACAAATGTATGTGTAAGTCACTTTGGACAAAAGCTAAATGGCGTCAATGTAAATGCAGGGTCAGACTGACCTGTTCGTCCGCAGAGTAGAGGACCTCCATCAGTCGGTCCACAAACGGAGCGTTCTCCTCCCCTTGCTCCTGGCAAAGCAGCTCCACCTCCCGCAGTTTGCTGAAGTAGAAGTCTCGCTCCTTCTCCACCCCTTCCAACGCCAGCTTCAGTGTACCCATCTGGGAGGATTCACAGTTATAATTAAGGCAATGTTTGCGATCCACCACACACCGTTTTAGCTAATGGACAAACAAAAGTCGATATATTTGTACTCCGCTGTCGGATCAGTACATTGGATTAACACTGCCCTGGATATGCAGAGTGCTTCAAAAATACTCAATACTAAAAGGACTCAATTGACAACAATTTCCATGCAGCCGAAAAAGATGTGGCCTTGTTTATGTTAGTCTATAATTTGTGAAGCCCTACAGGAAATGTGATGTTTACACATTGATGGTTGGATTATTGTGAAAATCATGCATTTAAAATCAATAGCCCCACCGCTAAGTAGGAAATAAGATACACACACAAAGCATCACTTCTTCAAACTCCAGTAACATAATTTTACATAAACTGCGTCCACAAACATCCTTTCCAAGGGAAAGTGTTACCAGTTGCAGTATTCCCTTCTGAAAAGATACTTTTCTTCTAACATCCATGAACAAAGTATGTCATAAGAGAGAAACAGCTTGGTTATATGCGATTAATGGTTAAAGAGGTTTTATAACCAAAGTAAATAAAGTCTTAATAAGAGGCTAGACCATGGATGAAAGTTAACAAATAGTATTTGTTTGTGCTTTCATTTTGTGAATTTCTACATGAAAAATGTGTGCTTTCCTAGCCGTAAATCGTAACAGGACCTTGATCTCCTGGATCTTCCCCTCACCTCCGTAAGAGTTCATCCAGAACACGACTCCATGCATACAAACAATACAGGTCAACAAAGGGGGGCAGTAAACCTACCTGTTCATTCAGAAGTGTGACCTGGGCCTCCAGTTCCTTCTCTCCCTTGGCTGGAGTGGACGGCCCAGGGATCTTTTTGGCTGACGAGGGTCTAGATGACGGTGTTACAGACTTGGCTATAGTACAAGTGGGCCTGGAGACTCCTATAGAAAACATCAGTGTTATATTAGATGCAATCCGTTTTGCAGGACAGCAAAACGTCAACATGTTATTTATAGCAGACACTTACGAAAGACACCCCACGGTATAGAATGTTCCGGTTAACAGTTCCACAGACAGAGATGATACTTATTCTCCCAAGACTCATTAAACCAACCAAAAGTCTACCTACCAACGTATAGCGTTTAGACAAACTATAATTAATGAATTAAAAATATAGTTTCAGCCAAAGTATTGACGTTTAAAACAGTAACACTGAACAAACCATGAATATTACTTTGCTTAGAGTGTAACACAATGGAAGCTTACAAAGCCTGCTTGCATCGTTAGTTTACATTAATATTATCAACAGTTATACCATCTACCTCTCCTTTGTGAAACTGAAAGAAACCATGGCACATGAATGTTATCTATCTACCTATATTGGCTGATAACGATTATAAACAGTGGGATAACATGACACAGCTCGAATAAGTACAAATGTAAAAGTGTAAATCATGCAATGAACTGCTCTTTTAGACGGCAATGCAAAAACACAGGCAGGATAACTGGCAGCACAAAAATCAAGTCAAATGAACTGTACAGTCAGAATTAAATCCACTGATGGAGTGGATTGGAACATTTTAATTTGGGGTATGGTATGTAGGTAGGTAGGTATGCTGATGTGTCTTACGCCATAATCACACATGGCTGCTTGTTTATCTCTTAGGCCTTAGGAAGATATCAACAAGAAGAGGTATCCGCATTGAACGTAAGATACATGAAATAGAAGCATCTGTCCAATTAATACCATGTAGCTACATTATTTTAACAAAAGCACCTTAGTGCATAACATGTACAACCTTGACAGCTATGTCAAGGTTAACACAGTTTGTTCGTTATCAGGCTACTGCAACCCACTACCACCGATGCCTTTTGGTTCTCTGGGTGATCCACCAACCTGCTGTGGGGGAGCTGGCTGCGTGGAGGGACTTCTTGGGCAGGTTGAAGATCTGCTCTCCCGGGTCGGGCGGGGGGATGGCGTCCTGGCCCTGCCTGGCCTGCACCGGGTCGTACTCTTTACCGTCGTAGTTTGCATCAAAGAACCTCTTGAACCACTGGATAAAGTCCAGGTTGTCTTGAAACCTCCCTTTGACCAGCTTCTCTACGGGGATAATCTGGGCGGAGGGTGAAACACAAGGGCTTCAAACATCAGGAACACATCAAGCGAAAACCAATAAATGGTCTGTGTTTATACACCGCTTTTCTAACCAAGGGCCACTGAAAGCGCTTTTACAATATTGCCAAACATTCCTAACATTCACTCACACATTCACACACCGACGGCCGGGTCAACCATGCAAGGCGACAGCCAGCTCATCAGGAGCAGTTGGGGGTTAGGTGTCTTGCTCAGGGACACCTCGACACTCAGCTAGGAGGAGCCGGGGATCGAACCAGCTACCTTTCAGTTACCAGCCAACCCGCTCTACCTCCTGAGCCACGTACCGCCCCATTACAAATAACATAAATTAATAGTAACAATAAGGAAATGAGGATTCTCTCCGACTCACCTTGTCCACATTCACCCTTTTAAATGAGGCCTGCAACACTTTCCAATTGTGGATGTACTCATGCTCCAGTTTAGCTTGGAACTTGACCTTCTTAAGACTGACGCAGCCAGGAAACAGCAAATCCATGAACTGGCAGTAGGCCGCTCCTAGATATGGAATACAATCACAAACAGTCAAAATCTGGAGGATGTATAAGGAATATGGGGAATGAACTCCCCTCATAGCCTAGTTTATTCTATCTAGATTATTAACTCTCTCCGATAGCGGGATTGTTAGTATCGTTTTTATGAACTACGGCTAAATGCTATAACAACAGTCAAACAGTCTGTGTTGTTAATATGGGCTAAGTGAAGCCAGTCCACGATAAGCCTTGCTAATGTCTTCTTTAAAGCCCAGCGGAATTGACATACTTTAAGAGTGTGTGAGCCGGGGCGACAGACAGGAGTGATTGTGATTAGATTACTTGGACCCAGCAGCAGGACATGCCCGTTTGCAAGCTTTATTTATAGACGCCTCCCAGTCCCCCACCAAGAATAGGTGAGTGCGTTACTCAGATTGATTTAACTTTATCACTGGGTCAAGCCGAGGCACTTGTTGGCTAGGTAGTAATTAGTGCCTCTAACATGTCTGTTACCAGTCTTACCCAGCTTACTGAAAAACAGTTGGCATGCACCCAGGACAACAATCACACTATCCCTCCTGTTAAAACGGGATCTTACCTGATGACAGCTGCTCCACTTTTGTGTAATTTAGGCTGAGAATATCATTAACCCAGGCAGTGATGTCATGCCTGCTCATAGTCTCCTGGGTTATTGAGGTAGAGTATACGTTGACCGCCATCCCCCAACTGCAAGAGATGAATGAATGCATTCGAATAAAGTAATAGTGAGGATCACTCTCAGCTCAGTACGTCAAGCAAGGCAAACCATGCGTTTGAATCGTACGTTACAGACGTTGTTACGCCTTAAATACTTCGGTATTGAGACACTTGTAATTAAAGGGTGTAGGAAAGGGTTAGGAATTGGGATATTGATTTTGTCTTGGTTACACGGGAGCCCAGGTAACACAAAGCACTTCCACTTATTCTACATTGTGGTAGAAAACAAGTTAATCCAACTTCTGTAACGCTTCTGTACCAAATCACCATAATGCATCTTTAACACATTGAGCAAAGAAATATGTTCCACAAGTCATAACACATTGCCTTAATGCGCTATTCCTTGATAATAACTCAAATATTAAACATACAGCCCACAATCAGTGCATTTATTCAAAACGTGCATTTGTCCTCCGAATTCCAACCCAAAACAGACCATCTCACAACACAGGGGGTCTGACTGTGGCACGAAGGAGGAGGGAGTGATGAAATTGTATGAAAGGCTGCATATTTTTTTTTTGCCCTTTTCGTGCAGCCCAGTTCGTATTCGTTGCGCTGTTTTTCGCGCACAAGTCCAAACACTCGATCCAAATAGGAGCTCTTTGCAGCCAGTCCACACATCCATGCAGGAGGGGAGGCTCCGGTGACGGGCTGGGGGAGGAGGGGGCAGACTGGGCCAGCCGTTCCCATGTCAACAAAGCGGATGTACTGTTAGCTTTGTTAGCCATGCAGTAATAGCCGTACATGGGGGCGGTGTAGACGCTCGGCTATATGTACACATTGCAAAACCTCACGTCAAGGGTCGACCATGCAACCGAGCATCTATGGATCCGCATCCGAATGCATGTTGGATCACACCGTTCGCTGCCACCAAACAGCGAGCAGCATGACCTGCTCTGATGAATAAATGCCATTCTGGTGATGAGGGTGTCTGTCTATTCCCATAGCATTTGACACGTCGGTGATTGTGATCACTTCGATTGGGTGCTGTTCGTCTACGAGTAAAGCAAACAGTAATACCCTGCAGCGGGACCACCATCAGTCACTATCCTCTTATATAATTGTGCTGAAAAAACCCAACCATGGATGGGCCTTTAGCGATTTGCGCCATGGCTCCAATGACAGGACTAGATAATAACAGAGGGCACGATGCGCCGTTACGACCGGGGCTGGACGCACACGCAAACCCCGCCGCCGACGGGAAGCACATCACCGCAAAATCAAAACGAAACTGCAGCTACGATCGATCCCGGTTACATCTCGCAGGCGTTATTATGAGACGGGATCAGATGCGGCATTACACGCGTTTACCTGTAGGCGCGCTCTCCTCGCACTGTGTTCTTTCTGTAGGGAATGATGTTGGATCCGTTGTCCTGGACCATGTCGTTGTTGTTCTCTCCATTTGGGGAAAGTACTTGGGTGGGACCAGGCATCGGGCCTCTTTAATAGTGAACAGATTATAGTCTGTTCCCCCTGTGCAGAAAGGACGATGGAAAAGCCTAAGAAAGTGCCGCACCTCAGGCTCGCTCCGTCTGCGTGTTCTTCACAGATCTCCGCCCGGTGACGTCGCTGCGCCCTGCCCACGTGACTGCAAGGGGTGGCCGCCTGCTCCTTTTTATAGTGGGATGTTTCACCCGGTGTGAGTCTGATCTGATCTCATCATCAACCATCAGCACGGCACGTATGAAACGAACCGCGTTTTGGGCCATGCAAATAGGATGATCTTTAGTTTTTAATCAAGTGCTCTTCAGTGATTGAATGACCACACGATGAAAGAGTAATGCAACCTCTCGCTTCTAACAAAGAATGGGTGTGGATCAATTTGCAGTAGAAGATGCATACAGTGGGTGGATGTGTGCTAAAACAGTGGGCAGCTGACCTTTGACAGGATGGTAGCACTACTGAAACTCACTCACACCATAAGGCTGGGTGCCTAGGGCAAAGCAGATACAGATACAGATACAGACATCCACACATTCAGCATTAAACAATGCACCGACCCAGTCTCTCAGGCTTCTAATTCTGGAACCTGAACAGTAAGCCAGATCCAATACATACTTGAAATATGCAATGGTGTCATGCACGTTGGCTCGTAGACGCTTAGATAGCAGACTGATGTGCAGGAAGCAGCAAGCCTCATGAGGGCCAAGTCTGCCAGATGTGTGACTACTACAAGCACGCTATGCTATGGGAGTAATAACATGGGTCAAATGTTAAAAGCCACGAAGCATGACACAATCCCACACAGACTAGTACTAACATTAATAAACATTATGCTTTCATAATCCAAAAGCACCTAGTCTGATTTCTATTACCGCTAGCTAATACCGGGCAAACCGTGCACTATGACTCCACTACCAGATCCAAAGGATCAGACACAGAACAACTAATACCCTGCTGGCAATACTAAGTTTGCACACGTCTGCAAGTTCCCACGTCTGCATTCTTCAGAACACACACCAACGACAGACAGACACAACAGACAGACACAATGCAAATAAGTCATCGGATGGAAACCCCCTAAACGACACAGAGCTATGACTTATTCTCCTGGGAAGTGTTTTACAAACCATTCGGTTTTTTTGGATGAACCAGTCGGTCACGTTACCTCTATTTACGATGCAACGTGGAAAGTTGCATAAACGCTGACTATGCGATAATACCCGACGTTCAGTCAGGTGTGTGTGTGTGTGTGTGTGTGTGTGTGTGTGTGTGTGTGTGTGTGTGTGTGTGTGTGTGTGTGTGTGTGT
>JAOPUD010000154.1:3083399-3096253 GCA_027122715.1 Trisopterus minutus | reverse complement strand
TGTGTGTGTGTGTGTGTGTGTGTGTGTGTGTGTGTGTGTGTGTGTGTGTGTGTGTGTGTGTGTGTGTGTGTAAGGGGAGGGGCGTGTCTTCATTTCCACCTGAGCTGGCCTCGGTGGTGTCCCATCCCGAATAGCATCGGTTTTACTTGGTTAGCAATCATTCAATTCAATGTTTCTGCTACTGACTTCACTGACCAAATTCCGTCAGCAAGAATTTTCATTGGTTCAGTGTGTGTGTGCTGTCTCAACTGGAAACATAACGTCGGTTATGTCTGCTAGACTTGCTCATCGCTGTTAAGAAAAAAGAAAATACAGAAGAAAAAAAAACTAGAGCGACATAAAAAAGCTTTGCACTTTGTTGAAGTGGGTGTAAAATACTAAATTGTACACTGGTAGTGTTGAGTGATGTTATATTTCCCCGAAACCACAAGCCGCCATTCAGCAACAATGTATATGTAATGCAGAGTTAGGCTACACGACTCCTGGGCTACTGAACTCAATGGCATCTCTTTGAGTTTCATGGAGTCATTGAGTTTCTTCTATATATCATGGCCACACTGCTGCCCTGATGAAGTGCGAATCCAAAGTTGTGTCAAAAACAACTTTTACGATTTGAAGGATGACCCATTCAGCGTTTGAATTGTGAAAGGTAATGTACGTTACCCAAAGAGTAAAAAACAAAGCTGGTTCGCCGTCGCAAAAAGGGCTCAAACGCAGGAGCCGGGGAATCAGCTTAAACTGAATAACGCTTGCACAAATACTCATCGGATCCAGAGATTTGCACTTTACTTACATGACTATAATGGAATTCATAGATTAATATATACTTTAAATATCTTGCACTATCCATTGTATTGCTTTCCATTTTTCTTTTTTCTTTCCTTTTCATTGCAGACAGGTTAAGTGGAAAACCATCAATGGTGACAGTCATCCTGATGACCTATTTCATGAATTGTGTAATTCAGTAATAAGAGCGGGTCTGGTGTGTTTTGCTTGTGTGACCCCTTGTTGTGTTTTAGTGTCTGTACAGAGGGACAGAGGTTCGCTCCACTGTGACAGAGAGTCGGCTAGATCATGTGACAGGTCAGGCCATGTTCCAATCAAGGTCATGCAGCCTATTGATTGTCTATAGGCTGCATCTTGGGTGTTTATTGGTTTTGTTGCAGTTCCCTGTTGCCCGTGGATCAGATTTAAACTGCAGTGTGCGTGGTTTCATTTCAGGTGTGATGCTGTGTTCTGAGTTTCTTTGGTTGCAATCCTTTTTATTTTTATTTCCACCTTGTGTCTTGGCCAAGTGTTGAAGTTTTATAGACTCCATTGTGTATTTAGGAGACTAACCACTCTTAATCTATATGCTACATATAGTTTTAGCATGACTATGCAAACCTCTGTCCCGAATGAATCTCTGAGAAAGAGAGTTGATTACACCTTTTCAGTCATGGGCTTTTCTATTTCAGCATTTATTATTTTGACTTTGGTTTGAAATCTCTGAAAATGTCCATGTCCATTTTGTTTTTTTGAAGTCTAACATGCCCTTATGTAAACAAAAATAAATCTGAAAGCACACGTTTTGTCTCACTAAATCATGGACACACGCTGTGAGTAGTCAAAGACGTTCAACAAATACTTCTCTGAGCTTAACGGGTTAACAGAGAGAGGGATTATAGAGTGCCATTGTTTCTCAGTTGAAAAGAACCCTGCTTAAATCCCCCACCGACGCACAGTTTTCCCAATCAGTGTGCTACCTGCTACAGATCCCCCGCTGACCGTGCCAATCACACGGCGCGCCCACACTGTGACCGTCCCTCACTTTAAGTGATGGTCTGCTCATCTTAAACATACGCCTTGTAATTATACCACGTTTCTGATCGACTTGTGGGGACAGTGTTGCACTTTAGGTCGGGTCTTAACATTTCTCAATCTTTCCCAACCGCCATGCCACACATCTGCATGTTATTATCAGTAATTACACGATGCCCGTGTGTTCTTGTGATTAACCTGTGACTCAGTAAATCCGCTTTGCAGTGCATCAGTAGCCAGGGAATCTCTGCAAGCTGCGGCGCATGACGGCAGAGATTACAATTGGGCAACTTTTAGGGAAAGCAAAGCTTCTGAGGAAGGATTAATATGTTGGTGTTGCAAACACAATGGAATGTTCAGCGTATTACTGGTATACTGTTGTACAAATAAGGTAATGCAATTAAAAGGCTTCCAGAGCCCCATAGTCATATAAGGGCCTTGCATTTGGTAATACAAAGGTTTAGCTTAGAGAAACTGTAGAAAACAGTAGTGCAATGCATTGAATTGAGTTCAACTTAGAAAACACTTTTATATGAATTCTTGAAGAGAAACTGCTTTGGCTTTCTTTTAGGGAGCTCATATGAAAATGGCAGCAGGCCAGCAGGCTATCCGCTATGTTTTGTTATATTGTAAAAACATGTTTTGATCTGTATAGTTTCCACAGATTATACATTGTTGATGTAACCCAAAAGCAGTGAGGGAAACAATTTGTGAACAACAACCATCCATTTATTTTCATCACAGACTTGAACAATATACTTTAGCGGCTCTCAACCAACAAATAGTTATGCTTCGGGAAGTTATGTCCTAAAGAAATCAGAGAACTATCACAAAATGCTCCATTATATTTTAACCTTACATTAGAATCGACATGACCGCCACCAACCCTTAATCAATCAATCAAGTCTCCCTCCTCAGAACAGTGACAGGCGTCATTCTGTTCTTCCGGCGGCTTAGGGTTTGTACATCCCGTGGAACGTGACGGGCATGGTGCACTCCACCTCGGCCCGGGCGATCTCCGACAGGTCCCTGGCGTTCAGGATGAGCATGTAGCCGGGCCTCTGGGAGCCCGGGGCCACCACAATGGTGAGGAGCACCCCTGTGGACCGCCACAAGCAACAAGCAACAAGCAACAAGCAACAAGGGTCTTAGTCACGGTGGGTCCCCTTTGTGAAGACTCAACCTTCACGCGAGATTTACGTTTACATTTAGGGCATTGAGCAGACGCTTTTATCCAAAGCGACTGACAATAAGTCTGTCAGAAGAAAGAGAAACGACAATATAACGCTGTCGGTAGAGTAAGGATGCTCGTAGAACCGAGTGCCAAGCACTAACAAATACTAGGGTCACCCGTTCCCCGTATACAACAAAGAGAGTTAGGATAAGACGCTACACAATGCAAAGTACTATTTTTAAGTGCCAGTTCGACAACATACAACAATGTGTACATTCAGTGCCAGGACGTTACAACATACAGTAGGTGCGTAAGAGGGGGGTGGGGGTAAGGGGGGGGAGGCTGTGCAGAGTCTAGGTGTCTAGGTGAGCCTTCAGTCCTTTGCGTTAGTCCTGTTGCTGTTTTCCGGGGACCTACCGTCGTCCTCGTCGATGCCGTCGGGGGTCTGGACGAACAGGGGCTCGGAGGGGTAGGAGTCGGGCTCCTGCCACACCCAGGTCTCCTTGGTCTTCACGTTGAGCTTGACGATCTGTGAGAACAGCAGCGAAACCGTAGCAGTGACTGACACATGTGTAAATAGACTGCATTCATACAGCGCTTTTCTAACCAGTGGCCCCTAAAAGCGCGTTTCACTATGGCCTGAAATTCAACCAGTCATGCACACATCCACAGGCGTCTTGCTCAGGGACACCTCGCCACTCAGCTAGGAGGAGCCGGGGATCGAACTAGCAACCTTCGGGTTACCAGCCGACCCGCTCTGCCTCCTTGGGCCACATGCTGCCCTTAGGTTGTAGGTTGGTCCATTGAGCGCGATCACACTTGTGATCACATAGTTATGTATGTAACATATAGTTAAATATTATTATTTTCTTTTCTTATTAATAGTTAAAAGTACAGAGTACAGTTCAGTGTCCATCCTTGCGTACCCTGTCAGGGATGAAGTGGTTGAGGCCCAGGCCGTAGGCGTATGTGTAGTTCTTTCCAGCGTACTTCTCGTAGTTGATCTGGGGGAACTCAAAGGCTAGTGACAACCGCCGGGGTCAAAAGCACATGGAATAAAGAATACATACTCAAATTAACATTGCACTTTTACACACACAGTTACACAATGAAAACTCACAAAGTTAGACAATAAAGTGTGTGTGTCTGTCTGTGTGTCTGTCTGTGTGTTTGTGTGTGTGCGTACCTTGGTTGGGCCCTGGTTGTGTGTGTGTGTGTGTGTGTATCTTGTTTGGGCCGTGTGTGTGTGTGCATGCGTGCACCCGTGTGTGTGTGTGGATGTGTGTGTGTGTATGCGCGCCCGTGCGTGCGTGCGTGCGTGCGTGGGTGCGTGCATGCATGCTTGTGTGCATGTGCATGCATGCGTGCGTGTATGTGTATGTGTGTGTGTGTGTGTGTGTGTGTGTGTGTGTGTGTGTGTGTGTGTGTGTGTGTGTGTGTACCTTGGCGGGGCCCCGAGAACAGCACCTCGGGCTCCAGCCAGATGGTGCCGTCGGAGTGCATGACGGCGGTGGCGGTGGTGTAGGGCAGGCTCACCAGGTTCTTGCCCTGCTCCTCCTGCAGTGGTCCACCAGGACCAGGGGAACAGGGTTAGTGGTTCAGTGTGACGCCGTGGGGTCTGCCCACCGTTGTGGGCAGACCCCACCCCCTCACCGACGCCGGGGCTCTGAGGGACCCACCTTGTGGATGTCCAAGGGGATGACGTATCGCCGCACTTCCGGCTGCGGCGCCATCATGGCCGCCTTCTTCACCTCGTCCCAGTTGGCGCGCAGGTTGGCCAGCCAGAGGTAGTTGTACACAAACTCGAAACTGCAGCGTAAAAAAGGGTTAATTAAAAAAAGGCACAAGATCGAACTAAGACATCAAACATATCTACTTATAATGCGATTGTTAATGTTGTATGTTGTGTTAATGTTATAATCCGAGTGGAAACCGTGAGTCTTTGGATTTTTTTTTTTTAACCCATCAAAAACATTGAGGAAAACACTAATGACTGTCATGATGGACTCCATCGATTACCCTTTCCAGGCGCACACGTCCACCACGACAAAGCCCTCGTCTTCGTAGGTGTTGATGTGGTGGAAGAGGCCGATGGGGGCCGCCCTGAACTTGTGGTCGATGTACTCCCCGGGGTCTTTGCTGGCCAAGTGGAACCAGGTCTGTGAACACAGATGGACGGGCGCTATGACGTCTCTGACTGGATGGTAATAACACCGTGTAGGAGGGTGACACATTGGCCTACATCGGCTACACACGAACCACGACCAATGAGCGATCTGTGGATCGGTGGGTTTGAACGGTGAGGTGACGCACCCCGAGGGTTTCGTTGGACTCGAAGCAGTCCATGTAGTTGGACCCCCGGATGCTCCAGGCACTCAGGAACTTCAGCAGGTTGATCTTCACCGGCGTCTCCACGAAGACGAAGTAGTTGTCGGACATGCCGAAGCTGGGAAAGCGGAAAAAATACATGATGTCAGTTAAATAAAGTGTGAGAAATCGACCACGTTCCACACACACACACACACACACACACACAAGTTCACTACCTCCTGTCGGAGTGTGTGTGTGATGCAGGTGTTACACACCTGTGCACATAGGAAGGCTTGAAGCGCTCAGCGCTGGGGAACTGAACCACCACTTTGGACTTCTCAATGGGATCCGATTTATCTAAGAGTGAGAGAGAAAATAGTATTTCGATACATGTAAGAAACAATATAACATATAGTAAGTAATGATTATTATTATGATGGTTGATGGCCTGTTTAACTAATACATACCCCAATACATTACACATAAAAGTGGCTTAAACGGCTTAAACGAGTGGAAGCAGCAAAGAGATCCACCTTTCTGTGTGGGGGGCATCCTGACGATGTTGTAGGCCAGAGTCGCTCCTTTCCCCATGCAGTTTCCAATGTTGTACACGGTTCCATCTCTCTCAATGTGGGGGTGGGCGGTGAGTCCGTTGACGTTGACATAGTTGCACAAATCAACCTGCATGGAAATAAAAATACTCTCTGTATATTTTGTGTCATTTTCCATTTGTGCAATGTATGCTACTAAGCAGTCTACGTTTCAAAAATAAGATGGCTTTGGGTTTTCTGGCTAAATATACTGTTGGGCAATTGCACTAGTCCTTAATCCCTAATCCTGATGTGAGAGAGCTAAAGCTTTATTCAAAGAAAAATGGAGAGTGTTGCACCTTCTTGGTGGTCTCCAGAGTGTCCGTGTCGACTTTAGTGATGAAGTTGGTTTCTGTCACAGCGTAATAGTCCTCGCCGATCGGGTAAACGTTCACCAGGCAATTATCTGTCACCTCCACACCCTTGAAGTAAGAGAAAAACCTGCAGAACAAAAGACAATCATTTACTTTTAGAGCCTTCAGCAGACGCTTTTATCCAAAGCGACTTATAAATAAGTACATTTGTCAGTAGAAAGAGAAACAACAATATATCACCGGCAGTACAGTAAGGATGATCGTAGAACAAGTGCCAAGAGTTAACAATCGCTAGGTTAACTCATTTCCAGTATACAACAAAGA
This sequence comes from Trisopterus minutus, assembly GCA_027122715.1. Lineage (NCBI taxonomy): Eukaryota > Metazoa > Chordata > Actinopteri > Gadiformes > Gadidae > Trisopterus > Trisopterus minutus. Next base: position 3,089,741 of record JAOPUD010000154.1, on the reverse strand, counting down.
TAGCTAGGATAAGACGCAACTTAGTACTATAACTAAGTACGAGATACAATTGTGGTATTGTTTTGTATTTTTGTGTATACAAAAGTGCACCTGTACTCTATGCAGAGTCCAGGTGAACTCTGAACAGGTGATCAGTTTCAGATTCATAATTTATCATTTATAATGATATACAGACAGAGAGAGCAAGCCTTGTTAGCTCTGTGCATTTAGTACAAACTCATAAAGGTATTATATAATGTATTATGAGGACAAAGATGCCAGATTCTTGGTCTAATGATTATTCTTTACTTAGTAGGATAATGAGGATTTCCCTTTTGGCTCATATGAAAACAAATTAGATTGTGTTTATTAGAAAGCCCACCTGGAGAAGATGTTTTTACAGGGATCGGGATAGGCAAAGGTGCCAAACTCAGTGATGACCACGCGCTTCTCTGTGATGGCTCGTACATATGCGTCCGTTTTGATAAACCTAGATGTACAGTAGATGTGGAGGTAAGAAGAAATATGTTTTCGCATTTGTTTTCATTGATTTCAACAGCATCCAACTGTGTGTAACTTTATAAATCTCTAGTCTTACTTTCTAAAGTAGGTGACCTGTCCATTCTTGAAGTCAAATTTGTGCATGAGCGCCTGGCCATCAAACAGGTGATAGAAAGGCTCATCTCCGACCTCAAAGAGACCAGGTCCCAAGCGCAGAAGACTCCCTCTTAGGAAGGAAGGAATTCTCCCTGTCAAGTGCATACATCAACATCATCCACAAATAGCAGGGAACAGCAACAGAAAGCCAATTCATTTAAATACAAATTCATATTTCACCCAATGTTTCGGATACATCTATGCATCCAATATAGGGATCTCAATGGTTTGTCTAAATGTGTGTGAGACACACACACGGTTTATAGACACATGACCGCTGGGAGATGCCCACACACCTGTGATGATCGCTGGAATAGGCTCAGACAGCTCTTCACAAGTCTCAAAGATCTTTTTGTAGCTCCCCGCTGGGTGTTCGATTCTGAAATGTCAACACGATGAGAGCATTGAAGCGTAAGGAGATTTCCATCCTTACAGAACGTTTTTCTGTGTGTCCAAAAGGTTGTGTTTTTAAACAGGTCACCAAGTTCATGTTTCCTCAACATGGCTATAAGGTCAAAGTAACCAATATAACCTTTAAACATCCCACGAGTATTAGCTGTTTGGCTTCAAATCCACAGAGCCTTCAAGTCACCGGGAAAGGAAAGGATTAATCAAAAACATCTACAAAGATCAAATCAAGTTTCCAGCCATTTAAACCAAAGTCACAGCTCAAGAAAGTGTTGCATTTTAGATTGAGGTAAGGTTTACAGGGTAAACCTTCTGATAATCTCACAATGCAACCAATGTTCAAAACTGCAATCATTATAACAATTGATGTCATGCAGGTAGGGATCTACGATGAATGAGATTATTTGGAAAGTAAAAAATAATATTTTTATGTGCTCAATATTCCCAATGTTACACTCCATCTCTAGCAGCTCCTATTAAGCCTTCAGTGTTGTGAGCACTAAAGGCTTAAGTGTTAGGAATACAACGTTAGGAAGAGGAATCCAAACTCACCTGCTAACCATGGCTTCGTCCTCTGTAATCACACAAACACAATCAAATAGTCTCTGCTCAGTTGGGATATGGAGGTCTCTGACTGCCCCTCTGATGAAGGTAGGCCTACATAGGCCTATTTTATAGGGTACCTTTACTCTTTGGAATCCCTGTATTAAGGCCGGCCCATTGTGCAGTAAACCATCCTACCAGCCAATCACGTTGCATGGTGTGATTGCTCAAACAAATTCCATTGTGCCAATATCCTTCTATAGCTGCCTCTATGGACGACCCTGTTGACGGATTTATTAAAAGTTTTCCCAAGTTAGAACTCAATCTTGCAAATGTGTGGCAATAACACTCGTGATTGAATGTGTTATGCAGACGTGGCCGGTAGGCTGAAGTTTAGCTTTCACAAAAGTGACGTAAGGGGCATTGATTCTTACACTACTGTTTGAAAGGGTAATCCTTTCAAAATGGAATTAGTTCAGAACAATGGAAGTTACTTTTAGGCTGAGTGATAATAAATAAATAAACAGTATAAGAGAGCACGCAGTATTTTGAAAGAAAACGCTCTCTAAACTGGAGACCAAAATAAACCTGGATTGTGTTTCTTCATTGTGAAACCCAGGGAGCTCACATTTTCTCGTCTCATTACAACCGTAATCCAGGTACGAGGATTATGACAACACGGAGCGAAGACAAGAGCTGCATTGTGTGAAAGTCTTCTGCGCAATAATAACACCATTAGTAGTAAAGGGTACCGTGTCTCAAGGTTTTGAATGGACCACTAAAGCACATGTGTGGATCTCTAAACCTGGGACTAATCAATCATACACAACAAGTATAGCTGTGGTGGTTATTTCAAAGTGAGACATTTTATATTTCGGAGTTTTCAAGAACACAGATTGATCTTTAGATTTGTTTGCAGTGATTATAATCAATGTAAGGAATGTCCGACCCAGACTCATATGGGCCTAATCCACTAAAATCTGTGATCCTAATCTCACACATTCAGTTGTACTTAAATTGTGTCGAAATATAAGCAAAGCACAGAAGGGATAAATTCATCTATAGGTCTAGCCAATTGACTGGCAACCCAAAGGGCCCTAAACCCTATAGTAGGCTATATGAAGTAAACCCTATGTGACTAGCCATACATGTAGTTACATCATTCTATCTAATCTCTCAGAATGCCATAAATGTGAGTCTCTAATGTAATGATATCTTTATGAAGCCAGCATTTTATATTTGCACATAACATCAACGCAACATAAAGCCCGACTGTATAGGGACAATAATCTAGAATTGTAGTTACCTAGGCCTATACATAAAAGGGACATTTTCCCAACGTTGTTTTTCTTTTTCCATTTTGTTGACATTTGTGCAGTTGTTTGGCTGAATTGAAAAAGTGTTTGGTTGATGATCTGATTTGTATATGATAATGACGTTTCCCATACTACTGCACAAGTTACACAACTACCATTCTTGACGCTGCTCTGGCTCATCAATTAAAAAAAACATTTTGTGCGAAGGCTCGAGCGACCTCTGCTGGTTATAGCATTAATTAAAAATTAGTCCAGAGACAAAACAATGGACTGTGATACGGGTAGACATCATTGTAATGGCCATATTGTAAATACAAAAACGATTGTATTGTAGATGTTGTTAACCGTCTGACCATCTCTGCCTCTTTATGGCAGTGAGTTCATTGTCTCTGTTAGATTACAGTATGTTCATTGTCTTTAAGAATATCTTTTTTTACATTTTACTGACGCTTATATCCAAAGCAACTTGCAGCCATTCATGCACACATTCACACACCGACGGCGGAGTGGACCACACAGGGCGTCAGCCGGCTGGTCAGGAGCAGTCGGGGTGAGGAGTCGCGCTCAGGGACACCTCCACACTCAGCCAGGAGGAGATGGGGATCGAACTAGCAACCTTCCGGTTACCATACATGTGCTACATTGAGATGTGGAACAGCTTTCTCCTCCTGAGGAGGAGAAATGTTCCTCATCATCGTCTCTCCGGGGGGTGTGAGGGGGGGGGCTGTCACCAGAGTCCCCTGCTTCCCTGAAGGCCTCCTCCTTAAGGCTCCTTCTTCTGGAACTGCAAGGTGTAGCGGCGGTGAGGGGTGGAGGCCGGTTCACCACCACCCGTCACGGACCAGGGGCTCAGCCCTTCTGGGAGAGCCGGCGGGGCCTGTGTGGGGCTGCTGGTTGGCTGGAGGGTGGGAGGAGGGATTTGGTGCCCAGGGTTTGGGCTCTCTGGGGGGGGGGGAGCATCCTGAGGAGAGAAGGGCCTGGAGCCTGGGGGTGTCCAGGGTTTTCCTCCAAGGATGAACCGCTGTGGTAGTCAAGAGTCCTGGCTGGTAGAGGACAGACTCTCACAGGCATCAGAGAGAGAGTCCTCAGAGTCCTCCGTGAAGAGAACCCAGGAGTTCTCTTCAATTGAATTCTTCAATTCAGTTGTATTAATATAGCCCTTAATCACAGGTACAGTCTCAACAGGCTTAACAGGCCGCATATTTATGACTCCCCCCTGACCCCCTGTACAGTTAGTTACATATTCAAACGGGTCTAACGTGGAACCAATCCTACGCAAGGCTCCAAAACCAGGCCCTGAGAAGATGCATCGTTATGCTTACACTACACTACAGAACACAAAGGAGACGTCAGCCATGACCGTGTAACAGTCAAATTCCTGAGCTTAAGGGTTAATATCACTTCTCCTTCAGTGTACATCTCGTTATGACCATTAATGCATGTACACGCAGCAGGGTTCGCAAGCATACATACGATCCGATGCCATGATTTATAAGGCCGACAGCAGCGACGCGCGTCACTGTGCAGCTGAACGACGCATGCGCAGTAGCCACCGGGGTTATCAATATGGTGGCGAAATCTTTGCAGCAGGATTTTCCATCTGCTGTCATGTGGATTTGACCTCCTCAGCGCTACTAGCCGTTGTCATTTGCCGGGGGATCGTTTAAAGGGTCGCTGTACACGTGATTGTTTCAGATATTTGCACTGAGAAAACATGAATTACTCCACGAAGGTTGTGCAAGTGACGAACGTGTCTCCGAGCACAACGTCCGAGCAAATGCGAATGTTGTTCGGGTTTCTAGGGATCATCGAAGAGCTCAAGTTGTTTCCACCAGAGTGAGTTTAATATTGCTTGATATTAGATAATTTTTTTCTTCCATTCAAAGCCCCGGTTTCATTCTTTTCGTGGTTAAAGGACATGGCGTTGGGGCTGTGCTGTTGTGTTGTTGCGCTCTAGGATTGCGTAACTCTACCCAACATACCCGTTATCGGTGTTAGGTGATGGGTTAGTGGAATAACATGGAGCGTATTCTTATTACCACCTAGTTTAAAACGCTATGCACGTTAAGTCTGATTGACATGCATCCTATCGGGTGCGCTCAGATCTCCCTCTCTGCGTATCTGCTTGTTCGCCTTATCTGTTGCTGCCACCATCCTCACTTTCAACCCGACTCTGACCTGAAGGCCTGACCATCTTTAACATGACTCAATGTATATATTTTGATATTTTCCTTTTAATTCTTAATCCAAAAATCCAATGTAACAATTTCCAACACAGGAGTCATTAAAGTCAAGTTCTCAGTGGAAATGAACGTAATTGCGCCAAGAAACTAAATACTAATTAAGGACCGTTCCGATGACTAATGGCCTTTTAAGTTGGAGACATCTGAGAACAGCAGAGGTATAGAGTGTATACCCTCAGTTGTTTTATTTATTATGGCTGCATCTCCAAGTTTCTGTAGTTTTACTTGTTGACTAAGCCTGCTACCTGATAAAGAACAGTAGAGATATATTCCAAACAGTCCAGCAGCAGAAAAACACAGAAAACACAGGATAAGATACATTACAATAAAATAAATAATAAATACAATACAATTCCCTTGTAGTAGGTGTCCCCTGGCTATCTGACAGGCTGGGCGGGGTAGTCCATTGGTGATATATGCATGCATACCTTCTCAAATATAATAAGACAAAATGTGAACGATGAATGCATACACTCCATATGAACCCCAAATGTTCACCTACATTTTAGAAAATGTATGTCATTAATTAATCCAGGTAAACATTTGCCTCAATAAAAAGTTAATTAAGTTGTTAGTGAAGTGAAGATCTGTTTGGGGGGGGGGGGAGAATTAAAACATTTTCTTTTCGATTTTTAACTTTCATATCCTTTTCAAATCTTTTTGATTCAAAAATAGGCCACCTGAAATAAATAGCCGATTTTAATTTCTGGGTTACTAACCCCTCTACCGTCTCAGATACGTTTCACTGTCTATGCTCAGTGTACAAGTGGTCATAAAGCGCGGTTCGGTGATAAACATAACCCAAGTCCGCGGGTTTAACAGTTCAATACCCAACACAACACAATCAATCATGGAAGAAAAAAAAATGCATCAGGGTAAGGTCAAGGGGGGCGTTGGCTCAGAAAAGGTTGAGTACCACTGATTCAGCTCGTAATATCAGTATCAACTGAATACATCACAACAGACATATCTCTGTGTGTGTCTCTCCCCAGTGACTCGCCCATGCCCGTGACGTCCCGCGTCTGCTTCGTCAAGTTCCAGCAGCACGAGTCTGTGGGCGTGTCCCAGCACCTCACCAACACCGTGTTTGTGGACCGCGCGCTCATCGTGGTCCCGTTTGCAGAAGGTTGGTGTCCTCTTCGTGTGCATGTGGGCGTGGCCATGATTTGCTCAAAGGGTGGGGGCGGAGTGGGGGG
>JAOPUD010000154.1:3059947-3071000 GCA_027122715.1 Trisopterus minutus | reverse complement strand
CACCAAACTGCTCCAGAGTGTCGTGACCTTCCCCATCGCTCGAGTCCCAGTCCGGAGCCCGTCTGTCTGCCCGATCCGGCAGGACGCGTGGCCGCGCATACTAACGCTTTATTTACCATGGACGCTACGGCCCCTTCCAGAAACAACGGGTGTCGCCTGTAGCAATTAGTCCACCTCATGCCAGGACGAGAGCACCATGTGAGCACTCAATCTGCAATCTGCATCGCTCGCATGATGACCACGCTCTGGCTCTGTGCTTCATAGGGTTTATCACCTGGCGTTTGTCACAACACATCAGCCGTCACTCCATTTGAACCCACTAGCATCGTGAAGCAGGATGGGTCACGCGAGCGTCTCTCTGAGACACCCGCATAAGCAATGCAAGCACGCATTATCTCACACACACAATGAATAGATGGATACAAGTCCCTGTAGCACTGTGTGGGAGGAGAGGCCTTTTTCAGACTGAATAACCCTTATGAACGATGCATAGAAAAGAAAAAAACACAGCGATGGAAGGCAACACAATTCTTCAAGAAAACCAGATATCAATATCTTATCTGTGAGAAACATACACCGGTTTGCTAAAGGGTTTCATAGCCTTTGTCCACGATCCAACATGAATCATCGATGACCCAACATGAATCATCGATGACCTCACATGAGAAGTCACTGAAGTGCATTAGTGGTCGACTCAACGAAGGCTTGAATAGGTGCACTCAAACCAAAGGCCAAGCAAATATTCTACTCGCGTTACTTGAGCAAGGTTGCTTGCGGGAACCGCAAACTTTTCTCACGCGAGTGACTCCTCATGCGAAATTTGTTGGAAATTTCTAACATTGCAACCTGAGCAAATGACGAATATGCATCGTACATGCGAGCAGGCCGATTCAAATGCGAGTAAAGTGAACTAGGTCTGCCCCATTCAAGCCATCCACAGAGAATTTGCATCTATTCGCGTCGTTGGATCGACTTTGTACGTTTCGCGCCCCGATGAGTGCACGGTAAGAACAGGCTATGGTTTGGAAAAGAGAACTTTTAAATGCTTACTCAATTGCCTGTCACCAAAGCTGATGGCTTCAGCCAGAGGGCTCCAGCCCTGGGCGTTCTTTATCTTCACCGGGGCGTTGTGAGCCAGCAGCAAAAGGGCACATTCTTGGAAACAGACATGAACCCACACAGTTATTTAGAGAAACTACGTTTTGCTGTATTTTCTGTTGATCTGATGTACTTTGGAAAATTGGTACAAAAAGGACCTTAAATCTGTCATGCATGGTATTAATGTAAATCAAAAAGGGAAATTATATAAATTTCCATTTACGTCATCTCTTATTCGGTGCCAGTTTCAACATTTGACAACTTACATAGATCAAACTAAATGATGTCGGTCATACATCAAGTCGAATCAGATAAGGCATTTTAATGCAAATTACTTTAGCAACTGGAAATGTTCATCCTCATAGCAAACTCGGATGGATTACTATACTACTTTACAACCACGCCATCAAAAAACCCTACTACCGCTATGAGTGTAATCGATATTAGCAGACTTGTATCCGTCAAAATGCTGACACCTTGTCTGAATGCTAACCCAGAGGTCACACAGACGAGTGCAACCGAAGCACATTGAGACGATTCCCATAGGGAGTACTGATGTCCAAGCACTAGGATTGTTCCATTTAGGACCCAAAGCTATACATATGCAATAGATGCATCAATCATTTAAAAAATACAGAACATACCATGCTGATTTTATGGAATCTAACACAAATTCAAACATGATCACCATAATGACGACCAAACTAATTGTATCCAACCTTACCTTTGTGACCCAACATCACAGCCAGGTGAAGAGGTGTATTTCCTAAACAGCGAAAATAAAAGCACACAATTCAGACCAAGGGCCAACATAACATCACTTTGCATATTCATCCGCCACACACACACACTTAACTCACCGTGCACATCCTTCTGAGAGATGCTGTGGACCCTGATGAGGGAGGAGAGGCGCCTCACATCCGCCCTGAACACACACTCGTGCACGGGCAGCTCCAGTCCCTCCAGGATGATGGGGTTCTTGTTGTCGTCCACCAGGGCATGGCCGATGGACGTGTGAGCGTTCAGGTTGTTGGCGTTGATGTTGGACAGCTGTTGCTGGGAGGGCACCGACTGCTGCTGCTGCTGCTGGAAAGCCTTGTTCGTCTTGAGGGGGTTGCTGTCCGGGATGTTGACGGTGGTCCCGCCGTGGGAGGACTCGTCGTAGGTGTCCATGATGTCGTCATTCTTGTTGGGTTTGTTGTGGTCTTTCCTCAAGGTGCGGATCTTCTCCCCTGTCATCACTGGACTGCTACAGCCGAGGCGTTTTCTTAATACGTTAGGCGGGCTGGAGGAGTGATTGCATTAATTTGCAAAGCTACTGCAAATTAATGTGTGCACACATGTAACAATAGCGAACAAAACGGCAATAAGAGTCGTAGTTTCACCGCTATCAGATCCACCTGCTGTGGAGCTCGCAGTGTAGCGGGAGCGGCTAACGCTAGCTTATATGGGCTAATAAAACAATATCACCGTCGACCAGGGAACAAGGGCTTACCTCAACAACAATAAAACATGCCCACTGAAGAAACACGTCACTCAATGTGAAACCGAAACCGCTACATCGTTTTCACTGACATGTTATTGGCGGACTCACGATCCAAAATGTCACCGATTCCTGCGCTTTGCAGCAAATTCCAATGAACTGGATGATAGTGGCGCTGGGTCGCTACACACCGACGCAGATACCGCGAGACTTGGGGCACCCTCCGCGGGATTCTCGCAGCGCACCTCTCATCAGTGGGTTGTCGGTGGTCTGGAAACAAAAGGGGCACCGGCTTTATTAACAGTTTATGTCTGAAGCAAAAGTGTGCAGAAACAAAGTATGTCAGTGTGTATACTGCATCCACGGATAAAGCTACTGCCGGTACAAATACATGTTGAAAAGTCGTGGTCATGATCATTAGATTTTTAAACACAGGTTCGGATGTCTTCTTGTTCTGTCAGCATCCTGAATACAGTATGTAATTGTTTATGTGAATTGTATCAAGGAGAAGTGAAGTTACATCAAGCGAACCACTCCATCCATCCATGCGCATCTCTACTCATCACTCTTATTTTTTCCTTATCTTTATTTACTTTATTTTGTATTGTTGCTGCTATGTAACTGTTGAGGAACCAAGCCTAAGACCCTTTACTCTTGTGTACTTGTACAACAAGATGTAATACAAGTAATCCAGACCCGCTCCTGTGTGCTCCTCTGTGGCGCCTCGCCTACGTCATTAACCCGCGACGGTTCGTCTTCCTCGCAGCAGTCGCTGCGTTGCTAACGTGAAAGCTAACTTTTTCCAAAAGGGATGGCTCCTAAGAAGGCGAAGAAGGTTATAAACCAAGATGAGCTTCGGCGTTTAATGCGAGCGAAACAACGTCAGTCCACGGATAAGAAGAGAGTGGAGTCTCCGTACGCCAAATACAACAGCCTGGGCCACCTCAGCTGCGTGCTGTGCAACGCGCCCGTCAAGTCCGAGTTGTTGTGGCAAACTCACGTTCTGGGAAAGCAACACAAAGAGAAGGTGTCCGAGTTGAAGGCTTCCGCACACACACAACCACAACCACAGCAGAGTCTGCCCCTGAAGCGGAAGACACAGGAGCCCGAAGACAGCAGCGGGAGGAAGGCGAAATCCACGCGAGGAGACTCCTCTTCTTCAGGGGTGTCTGATGATGTCTTCAAGAAGCCCCATCCGAAGTTACCCACTCCGGCTCAGAGATCCGCTGGGTTGAGTCTCCTGGCCGGGGTCTACGACGAGGATGAGGACGACGACGAGGAGGAGGGAGGAACCAGCGCTGATGATAAGACAAGTGGTACCCCGAACCAGGACGAGGCAGCTCCCGCCGGACTCCCAGACGACTTCTTTGACAGTTCTCTCCCCACGACCCCCACCGTGTCCCACTCGGGCTCCATCATGAAGGCGGACGAGCAGGAGAAGAGCGTCGAGAGGAAGGGGAACACCGCCGAGGCGCTGCCCGAGGGCTTCTTCGACGATCCGGTGAGAGACGCGAAGGTGAGGAACGTGGAAGCGCCCAAAGATTTGATGGACAAGGAGTGGGACGAGTTCCAGAAAGAGATCCGCCAGGTGAACACCAAGTCTGACGCTATCGTGGCTGAGGATGACGAGGAGGGTCGCATAGAGCGTCAGATCGAGGAGATCGACGAGCAGATAGAGTGCTACAGGAGGGTGGAGGTGTTGAGGGACAGGCGGGACGTGGTGAAGAGTAAGTCTGTCCAGGAGAGCAACGATGACAAAGAAGCGGATAATATGGACATTGAAGAAGAGGACGAGGAGGAACTACTTCACCTGTTGGCTCGTGACTGGAGGGCGAAAGGTGCCCTGGCATAGGACATATTGACTTTGACTTTACTTTACTATGTGTTTTATAAAGCCATATGTTTGGACATTGAAAAACACTGTACCATGTTGTCTGGAAATCCCTTCTATGTGGAGTTGTTTATTACCAGAGAACTTCAAAGTATTGCTTTTGTAAATATCTTTGTCAGCAGTAAAATTAAAGGATTTGTGTAACCTTTACATTTAAGTCTTTTTATATACTGTATATCATACACACTTTCACTTTTCATAACCAGACATTTTTTAATTGTATATTTATTATATTCACAAAAATCCCACATTGAAACTATCTCCAATAGCAGTTAGGAAGCCAAATTAAAATCAGACATGGTAAAATATAGCATTCAAATCATTGTCCTGCAAAAACAAAGCCAAACTAGATTAAAGTGATACTTATTTTTTCAGGTCACCGAATACTTTTTTAATGTACAAACTTCTGATTTAGACCCTGAAATCTGTTAATCTCACGTAAAAACAAATTATACAATTTTTACAATTCCACGCTGTGCAATAAATAATTGTTTACAATGCTGCAGCAATATGACAAAGCGTTGCAGCGATTACACAAGGCCCACAGAGATGGACTATGATGAATCTCAAGTAGAGGTCAGTGCTTCTAATACTACCTTTCTACCAGTAATGAGTAGGCTTTATCTTAAATATACTAATGCAAAATTAGCAGACAAGGCAGGGGTAAATCATGTTTTCTTATTGCCAACATTCCCAATTGAATGACCAAAAACATAACTAATATCTGTTCACAAGTATTGAGATTCTCTTTGAGGAAAAACTCAGTATTGGTCATTTCGGCTATATAAAACAAGGTGTTTGTCCTTTTAAATCCAAGCACAACATACCTACCTGTACACTTTTTGTTATTGCTACATATGACTTGTTGAGTTACCCCTTAGAAATGATAACAAAACATGTAGCCATTCCAACCCTAAAAACAGCCTAAACTAGAAAATAACCACTCAGGCTATCGGAGCGATGCATAAGGATACAAATAATACATTCTGATGGAAGAAACTGGAAAATATAAACAAATGGGTATAACTAACTGGTTCAGTGGGCTAGGTAGGTGAGCTGACGGCATGAGTAGGAATGCTTAACACGTCTATATTTTGTTTGTTATGAAGGTGAAAAAGTTTGCACACTGTTGCTTTCTTGGGTCAGGTGAATAAAGAACGGGGGGTGGGATGCGTTTCACTAGCCAGCTCAGTACTGCCACCTTTACAGAAACTGTCGGACACCATTTAAATGTCACAAGACAATGTAGGAATAAGAAGTGACCCCCAAGATGAAAGAGTGAAACAACGCTATAGTATTCTAGGTTATCGCATGTAAACATGGGGAAAACATTAACGGAAAAAATAAAATAACCCTAAATTCCAACGTATACATTTTTGCAGACTCCCAGGAAACATCAGCCTCCGTCGGTGTGGTGGTCAGGGGGGGGGGTCTAATGTGAATTGAGTTGAGTGGGGACGGGACATGCCAGAGTCACTGTTTCACAATCAGTAAAGAGAAAATGGTTGTTCATAGTCCATCAAAGAGCAGCATTCTCAGACCTGGGGAGGGACACCTACTGCATACGACCCCACCCCCCCCTCCCCCCCCACCCTGTTTCAATACTGTTCACCGCTTCTCCGCGACGGCGTGGCTCACAAACCTGTGGCCGACCTGAGCTCGGCCAGGGAGTACCTGCGGTCCCCGTCGGAGTCGAAGCATTTGGTGGTCTGGCTGCTCGGGGTGGAGGATCCAAAGAGGTTCCTCAGCTCTCGGTAGGAGAATCCGGCTGAGCGGTGTCGGTGGTCCAGGTCCCTGAAGACCGTCTGCAAATCTGTAAGGGGATGTTCATCATTTGTACACATATTTACATTTAGATTTAGCAGACGTTTTTATCCAAAGAGACTTACAATAAGTACATTTGTCAGAAGTAAGTGAAACAACAATATATTGCTGTGGGTACAGTAAGGATGTTTACAGAACCAAGTGCCATGCACTAACAATTGTTAGGTTAACCCATTCCCTGTATACAACAAAGATAGCTAGGATAAGACACTACACAATGCTAAGTGTAGGCATATTTGCACACAAGCTTTATGCATCATATGAACTGAAACGTTATAGAACCTGAGTACAATATAGACAAACAATAAGAGTACACCACAAGAGAGGGGCAGGGTATGACCTTGAAATGAGCTGACGGAAGGAAGAAGGAGGATCTTGGGGCACTCGGTCTTTGAGCTTCTCCGGGATCGCTTACGAGACAGGAACTGAGGAAGACTGGTTGGCTTCTCCCCCTCTGTTGATGGTGGGCTCGGCTCTGATGGAGAGGAATGAAGAAATGTACATACACTTCAAAGTAAAAGTATAAAAAAAGATTATATATATATATATATATATATATATACACATACATACATACATACATACATACATACATACACACACTCTAATTCTTATGATATGAATCCATACACACCATGTTCAGTCACTGCATGGCCGGCATCAGGATCTTCTTTGCTGTGTGTCCCCTCTGCCATCTTGGGGTCCTTTGAAAAAAATAAAATATATAATTAATAATAATGATGATAATAATAATAATAATAATAATAATGCATAATATTGAGAAACGGATAGACAGTTCAGAGTCCGAGCCTGAAGACACAAATGCTAGTCAAAGCATCCCACAGCAGTCCAACACTTTCCAACTCGCGTTCAAAAAGGTGAGTTTTGCGCCTTGACTCACGCCTTGCAGCGGAGCCTGTCCGCCCCGCTCCAGAGAGGAGAGCCTCTGGGACAGGTCGCTGGCGGTGGACACCAGGCCGTGGATCTCCTCCTGGGTCAGGGACCTCTGGAGCTCCTGGGTCCTGTTGGTCTCCTCCACCAGTTTCCTCAGCTCTGTGATGTCCTAGGCGAACATGACCACAGGATCAAAGATCAGCATTCACCCGGCGAGTGACTTAATGGAGGTTTGCATTGGCTGGGAAACACATTTTGCGGGGGTCAGTCGGATATATTTATATATCCGGTTTGAAAAGCTGGGGTTGAATCTTCATGGTTTAAATTCCAGATATGAAAATGACATAAAAATCTTGTAGTGGAACCAAGTAGAATAAAGTATAATTGTTGTTGTTGATATTTAATAGCCAACCAAAAGAAATCAGGCAAGGAGAGAGTGGAATAATTCTGGTGTATTTCTGATAGTTTGTTTTCCTGGTTTCAGCCAAGAGGAAGAGGCTTGATCTTTCTCAGAAGAACTCGCAGAGGTTGCTGCTCTTATTTCACAACCAAAACATCTTGAAATGTCTGAGACATGTGACCTAGTTTTTCTTGGCAAACAAAAAACCCAGGTTCCCAAAATAGAGATTGGCACTCGTTTCATGCAATATGGATGAAAGACAATCTAGGGATAAAAAAAACAAAACACGAAGGAACTCTTTGAACCCACTGACTATTTTAATGCGAGCTAGACGAGAACGGTGAAAACTAAGAGTGACTAACTGACTAACTGACTGGTGGAATCCATCAGTGGTTTATCTCTCCGTTTGGAGCAAGGGTACAATACATCCAATACACGTTTTCCTCTCAGTTTATCAAGAGTTGATTGACTCAAACTTTTGATAAGCAGAGAACCAAAGTACAACCCTATTCTTATAACATAGAAATACAGTCAGTCATGCAGACAGTCATGCAGAGTCAAGGGATACAACATTGCATTGACCCCTTCATAGGCATGTTATATAACATGCCTATAACATGCCTACCATGCCTATACATGCTACAAAAATATGATGGATGGTGTAACGCAGCTCTGCATGTTAACAACAAGGATATAAATGTATATTAGGGTCATATACCAGGGGAGTGATGAATTGCCATGCTTTGCATCATGAACCAACAGTGACTTGGTCATCTGATGTTAACGAAGATGCAGGTTACACATAGTTGAGAAACACTGTTCTATGTATGGGCCATGGGTCTATCCCTTAGTATATCAGTTTAATTCTCTCAAGGTGCATTCACACCAAAAGCAAAGCGAATATGCTACTGGTGTTCCTTAGGCACGGTGGCTCAAAACCTTTCTCGCACAAGTGATTCAGCATCAAGCGAAATTAGTTGGAAAGTGACCTTTTTCAATGAGTGAATTACAAATTTGCATTGTCCGTACAAGTACCATAACACAAACAAAAACCTTTGGCGCGAATGCACAATATAGGGGTGTGGGCATTGAAAAAGGGATTCATGATTCAGTTTACCATTGCCTTCTTCATCTCATCAGCCTCCTCCTTCTTCTGACTCTCCAGAGCTGTTTGCATAGTCTTCACATCATGCTGCACACTGGTCAGGGTGCTGCCAATGGTGGCCACACTCTGGAGAACACACACAGAAACAAAAATAGCATCAGGCCGTCAGGATTCTGGATTGTTCATGGACGTCAGATGAAAAATGAAAAGCAACAGTACTGAATAGATATTGAATACACGCAACAATACTTTCACTCTCAGGCCCTTCCGCTTGGAATGAGCTTCAGAATCGATGAAACGGTGCAAGTTTGTCTGACTAAGTGTGTATCAGACAATGGGGATGGCTTCGATGTGCGCTGCTGAAGTGTTTCAGGAAGTTGTTGCGGTTTTACGTCTTGTCTTTTAGTGTACTCTTGTGTGATAAATTATACTGCATCGATTCCTGTATTTTTCAGTTCTGCTATGCCGCTTACGTTTTAAATACTACTCCTTCCAAAATCAAATGTTTCCGTGGTTCATAGAGGCCTACCTTTTGGAGCTCCTCCACTGTAGTTGGAAGGTTGATTAGATCTGAGGCAGATTTAATGTTGGCCTTCAAGTGGTTGACTGCAGAGTCCAGTAAACTGATCTGGAGATAAATAATACATCAGCAGGAATACACAAACAATCACACAGTTGGTTAGAAAGATCACAAATTTACTGGACCACTATAGTACTTTCCCCCCCCATCTTTCATTAGAAACATCCACCACATGCTGAAGTTTACCTTCCTGTTCATCTCGGTCAGGTTAGACCAGAGTTTGGCCAAACCCCTGTCGCCGCTTTCAATATCCTCAAGCCTCCTTTGCTTTGTTTTCAGATCCTCGCTCAATTTTGGTATCTCATGTGAAGACGTTTTCTGGCTGGATTCCACTGGATTCACATAGCATAATATTTTTTAAACAGCAGTATGAAACCTATATACAACCATGTATAATTGCAGGCCATAAACATCAGCGTTGAAAAGTGTCATTTGATGCAAGTTACAACGTATACAGATATTCATTCATCTGTGTCTTACTGATGTGCAGTTTTTCTTTCAGAGAGTCCAGATCCTGTTTCAGTGCAATCTGCATCCATATGAGCCCAGCGCAGGCCATGACACAGGCAGCCAGGATGATGAACAGGAGCAAGGGGTAGCACACATTGCAGCACTGCGTGTAACTTCTCCTGGAAAGGACAAGAAGCACACGACCGAACGAGAACGACACCCATGAATACTGCAGGACCACCATCCATTATTGATGAATATATTTTTAGGCTAGGCTGTCATCATGGCGGATGTAAGGTCATTACTCACTTCCCGAAGGAAACAGCGCTGCCCATGTTGCTGAACTCATCGGACTCGGACTCGGACTCGGACTCGGAGTCCGGAGGCTCGGTCCTTAGCAGCCGGTGCCCGGTCCCCTTCTTGGTCTTCTTCTTCTTACTGTCCCCGAGTCCGATCAAAGCGTTGAGCTCCTTCCTCTTCTTCATCTTCTTCTGGGGGGTTAGCGACCCGGCCGAACCCGATTTGAACCCGACTAAATCCAATGTTTTTTCCAGTTTGATAAGAGGTTAGCGGCTGATAGCTCTGCTCGGGTTACGGAAGCCGGCTGTTGATCAACACACCTGATGTTTTCCTACACAGCCCTCTGTGGATCGACCTGTCCGATCCGACCCGAGGCCATTCAACGTGACAGGAGACACGTGTATCCTTTCAACAACATCACCGTAGTCCTATGTTCTTGATCCTACGTTCTGACCCTACTGATCGAGTGGCTCTCTGTGTTGGTAAATCGCTAAAGGAGCGGAGCTAACGACGCTAGCTCCACCCGGGCCCCGCTGCACGGAGCCAGCTCACCGGGCTTTAGAGGCAAACGCTATGGCTTGTATACCGCGGGGTCTAAAGCCGAGGACCACGCCGAGACAAAAAAGGCTGAACGAGTTGAATCGGATAAAATATGAACTGTGAACTCGTCTGCTAACAGCCGAAACGCTCGGTGTGTTTTCCTTCACGTTCTCGCCAACCACCAGTCGTCTCAGTGCCTGAGTGGCTCCGCAGGGGCGTCTCAGTAACGGCCGATGTGATTGGCTGACGGCTCTAGCCTTCATTTATGGTATTCGTTAGGGCCTCAGCATGAGGTATGTGCCACTGAGTAGCCTAGACTGTAATAAATATACATAATAATAAATGTCATATCTCAAATATATCTATATATCTATCTATCTATCTACAGTATCTATCTTTTTATCTACTATGTATGTTTGTTGGTGCTTATATTTGTATGTATGTATGTGTGTATGTATGTATGTATGTATGTATGTATGTATGTATGT
>JAOPUD010000154.1:2916425-2927981 GCA_027122715.1 Trisopterus minutus | reverse complement strand
TGTGTGTGTGTGTGTGTGTGTGTGTGTGTGTGTGTGTGTGTGTGTGTGTGTGTGTGTGTGTGTGTGTGTGAAATAGAGAGAACAAAAAAGCTATTAATAATGGAAAGCCTGGTTGGCTCCCTGCAAAGATTGTCATCCCCCCCAGTGTCCTCGTTGACCAACCCAAGGCTGGCTTCATTCGTTTGCGAATGCACATTTTCATTCATTCCTTCAGCTGAGAGGCAATCTGTGCAGGAAGGAATCAGGCTTCTGAGTAAAGGCATCCTCTGAGGGGGAGGTGGAGCGGTGGTTGTGCTACTTGCTTGCGCCAACTTGGTTCGTAGCAAAGAGCAATCCATAGCTGGAATAAAGCGACCAAAACACCTTTTCTTCAGTCTTTGTAGACTTCTGAGGTCATGCAGTAGAGCTCTGGGAGGCCGTGGAGGGCTGCGTGAGCTTTCCATCCATTCTGCGTTCCAATCTGGCCTTCAGGAACTGAACCTTGGTCGGCTGTCAATTCGTGCCAAAGTTCAAATGTTTGAACTTGAGGCGAAATTGTGTCAACTTTTTGCGTGGTGTTTTTTCTCTTCTTCACCAGGTTGTGTGCGCCTCGCTGTTGGCTTGGCCGGCAAATCATCAGCTTTGCTTTTGGTGGTAACCATCCTATGACATTCATAATTAGCTCATTGTAAATAATTTGATCATATTATAGTCTTATTAAAACTTTACATGGTATGCAGTAATTTTAATGCCCCTTATAGTTCTTTTTTATATTGAACTTTTATATATTTGCAACCAGATCACTTACTCACTGCGTTTTGAGAGTAATATTTTGACGTCTTTTGCAAATAATTGGTTTACCCGCCTGGACTATTTTGGACTATATTAAACATCATAATGTTTCTAGAAATGGTAGATATCTCTCCACTCCATTTTCTGTAAATACAGTAGGCCTACTAGGCAGGAGGCAGAGCAACTAGTGCTAGTTTAACTTTTACTATGAGTCATAGGCCCCTTTAGGTCATTTTGCTTACCAAAACTTTCAAGAAATATCCAAATCTATCCAGACAGAACTTATGTACAAATTTGAAAAGACAAGTTGTTTGGGTTCGGTTGGTTCATGGGCTGTGGATACCTCTGGCGACTGCTAACACGCCTAGGAGTGTTATTCTGACTCCATTCATAGGATTTACAGGATTGTAGGTACGTGTTCAGGCTTGGCCCTATGTGTTCACTGTAACCTGTATAGCCTGTGTATCTCATCAAGGCCCTAAGCCCCAGTGACAAGGGAGAATGTGGCTCTCCCTCACCATGGGAGAATCACACCAATCACACTAAACACAAATGTCCAAGAGACAAGGGTAGCATTCATTATTGATGGTTAGAAGTCATTAATAACTAGGTTATTAAGATAACTAGTTATTAAGATATGAATAACATTGGTTAAAATGGGTAACAAGTAAGACTAATGGTGACTCATCATCCCACGGTACGGCCCAGTCCAGCCGTAGAAGCGGCCCCACCCCGTGTAGAGGGAGCTCTGACAGCCAGCTGCTGCTGATCTCTGCCCAGTGCAGACTGAGCAAGCTGCTTAGAGAGCCTGGCCCATGGCAGTGTCTCTATAGCACAGTCACCTGTTGGCCCACTGTAGAAGCAGGAGATGCCCCAAAAGAACAGTCCATTTCCTTGGGGAGGAAGGCAGGATTGGGTATGAGCAGCGTAAACAAGCAGCTCGGACTGACGGACAGAGTGACCAACTCGTCGGCGGGTCAGGCAGAAACCAAAGCCAATACAAGAGCAGCCTTAAAAGAAAGAGCATGGGGTGTGTGCCGCCGCGTCCACCCCGATGGAGGGATATCCTGCAGGCTGAGAGAGAACCATACCCTGCACTGGGTGTTCTGTAGACGTGAACCGGTCAACCTGAGACGTCCCAAACCTCCGCCACATCAGTCTGACAATGTCGGGATTGTCTTGGGGAGAAGCGCTATGTTCTGGCCTGCCGTGTTATGCAGGGCTTCAGCAGAGGCCTGTACTGTACTATACTGTACTGTACTGTACTGTACTGTCGCTTTATGTAAGCCGCCGCTGACACTCACTGGCAGCTGCGCACCAGGTGAGTAAAATGTAACAGCTGAGCTGTGGTTGAGGAACAGTGTACAGGAACAGGCTGGATTCCACGGCCCCTGCTACCTTCTCACTGTGTTGGAACCATGGGGGGCATCCCATGAAAGGGAGGGGATAGATTATCTGCAAGCAGAGAAAACAGAGGGCAGTGTTTTGAGTCACAGACATATGAGCCGTCACACACAGCAGCATGGTCAGGAGGCACCAGCTTCTTCTCAGACACGCACCCACTTCCAGTATGTGTGGCCTTAAATGCACCACACTTCCGGCTGTAGCAGCCATTTTGTTTAGAATGTCTATATTCTTTTGCTTAACTTGAATCATGATAGTCTCCTTACTTTGGGGGTAGGACCCACATCCAGCTCCTCATTGGGCCTGCGCTCCCTAGCTTGCCTCAGCAAAGAGGACGCACAATATTGAACTTCCAGACAATTTCAGAGTTCATTTGGTTTTGGTTCATTTTGGTTTTTTAAATGTTCTTTTTAATATTATCAATGCCATCAAATCTGAGATACAGCCTTTTCAAAAGTGCAACTTTGATCTATTGGTGGCACTAGAGATTTGTTCAAACATAGGCACATTTGGGGATTTCATCAAAAGGCATCAATGTTAATAAATGTGCAAATTGACATCAAAGCGAGGTGGGCAAACAGTGGAATAACAATAACACCAACAAGTGTTTGAACCCTAATAAGACATGATAACAATAGGGTAGCTTGCTTTGCTACTGCACTGACTTGAATGTTAGGTTTCCTGAAGGAGATGTGTGTGTGTGCGGTGTGCTGCAAGCTCCTCAAACACAGCAGCTGAACAAGTCCTCAAACTGAGGTCGTAGAGAGAAGAGAGAGAAGTAGCATGCTGCTCAATGGGCCTGGCCAGCCCCAGTGCAACCACTTCAGTTAGCAATCCACCCTGCTATCACTTTAGTGTGACAAAATAAAGACTGACTATAGGCTCTTTTACACTGCCAAGCCACTTGGGTGGCAGCTTCTCAAGTTGCCTGTGTAAATCCCAGGGGGTCAAGTCCCCCATCTTCACCGAGCGGGCTTTCTTGGTTCATGGGAGAAGGCCGGGATACGCACGAAGACTAGACGTCTTAAGAATAATTAGCATACTATGAATGTTTTTATTATTTTATGATTCAGGAGACTCGCATGCAAAAGACAGTATCTCTGCGTCTTTCTCGTCGATCGCACCATCTTTCCCCGTCTTCGTTTAATGCGACTGCATCACCTCCTCTCACATGATGGTCAGCAGCTGGCGGATTTCACTTCCTCTCCAGTTAGAACGTCTGATGTTGATATCGCTGTGTTGTCTCTGTCTAGACAGCACAGCAACACCTCCACCGCATTTACATCAGAAGGAACCCCAATGCGCCAACGTGTGCAGTGTCGGGGAGGCTCGATCGGGGGCTAGACCAAGCAGGCAATGAGCTCGGGCTGTGTAGACGCACGGGCTGTGCCGCGAAATAGGCGGGCATAAGACAGCGTATTAGGCAGTGTAGAAGCATCTTCAGACATAGCAATTGGTTCTGATATGAATGCCTTACTAGATCAAACATTTGACAAAATCAAGCAAATCTCACTCTAACCTACAAACCACTCATGGATTAAAGCGTTAACTTTCTGATTGAATCTTAGGCGTGTTTCGGTTATGTGTGGCCGACAGGACCCTTATGGTATGGTTATGGATTTAAACTGGGTTTGTTTGTTTTTATCTGTCGCACAGAAGTGACGATTCCATCAACCAAACGGACGGCGTGTGTAGCTCCAACTTTTCGGCACCCTTTCAGACCGCTCGGTACTCCAAAGGAGGAGCCTAGACTTAATCTTTACTTTTATGGCAATTAACCTCATTGTCTTCTTGGCCAATCTATTAAAATGAATAATAGTAATAGTAATTATAGTAATAGTAATAGTAATTAATCATCAGCAACTGGGACCATGCTGACTGACCCAAAGTTTATTGTGCAATTTTTATATCCTGGAAGTCTCTTATTTTAAATACTTAGGAATAAAAAAACATCTCCCTTAAAGGGGTAGTTCGGATTTTGGACATCGGACCACATTTCCAAGTGAGCCAGTGTGTTAGTCCTTAGTTGCAGAAATCGCTTGTGCTAGGTTAGCGCAAGTCGAGGGGATATGCTAGCCTGCCAATAAAAACAGTTTTAAACTTACCATTGCATCGCATTGCATTTAGTTTATAATCCCTGTAGTTGGAAGCAGGCTTCTGCAGCGGCAGACTGATATTACCTGGAGTGTGCTTCTCTGTTTAGCTTTACCAGAAAGTAGTCCCCAAAATGCAATGTGATCATTGTGATACAAGGATAGTTTTATTTCTAATGTTATTCTATCAACACAGACCTATACATCGATATTAGGGCATTATAATTGGTTTGCCTCGGGTGTACTGTGGAGTGGGTAAAATTGTTTTTGTTGGCAGGCTAGCAGATCCCCTTGACTTGCACTAGCCTAGCACCAGCGATTTCTGCAACTAGAAGGACTGAATGAAAAGTGTTGCAAACGGTCTCAATGATAAATAACACACTGGCTCACTTGGAAATGAGGTCCAATGTCCAAAATCCCAAACTACCCCTTTAATGTAGCATTCTTACATAGGTATAGTTATATGTTTGAATGCATTTATTTGTCCATTTATAACACTTTAAAGATTAAGCATCTTTAACAAAATATATACAAAACCTTTGAATAAAATAATAATAATAATAATAATAATAATAATAATAAATAATGCAATTAATTTTGGTAAACGGGAACCTCATACAGCACTTGTCCCTCTGGACTCGCCGTACCGCGCCTGGTGACTTATGGGTAATGTAGTACCAGAATTCGGCACATGTGTTTAGTTTCCCTCTCATTCAATTCTTAAACAAAAATGGCAGGACTTGAACTCCTCTCGGACCAGGGATACCGCCTGGACGGGAGAAAAGCCACAGAGCTGCGGAAAGTACAAGCCCGCATGGGAGTCTTCGCCCAGGCGGACGGCTCTGCGTACATAGAGCAGGGCAACACTAAGGCCCTGGCGGTGGTCTACGGACCCCATGAGGTGGGTACAGACCCTTAACGTAAGGCCCTGGCGGTGGTCTACGGACCCTAAGAGGTGGGTAGAGCCTCTCTGGGGTGTACGGACCCCATGAGGTGGGTAGATCCTCTCTGGGGTGTACGGAGACGGAACACGGTCAGCTTGCTGCCTCGGTCACACGCACTGGACCTTCTGAGAGGACTTGAGAGGCGCTAACATTAATAGCCAGCAAGTCACATACTGTTCACCTAGCTGACAATATGACTTTCTCGCTGTTGTTTTTGTTAAATAATGTCGGGTGAAAGAGATCAAGTATTCAAAAAATGATCCCCGTATAGTTAATATTTACCGTTCAAAGTGTAATTGTCAGTGGAGTGTAAGTGCTGAAGGATTATTGTCACCTACTGACAATATCTGAACTTATACAATGCATTTTTTTCTATAATTTGGCCCCACATTATATATCGTAGTAGCCTATGTGTCAAGCTTTATACTGGGCTTTGGATTGAAACTTCTGTTGCTTTATCCACTAAGGTCTTTACAACGGTAATGAGGTCTTTACAATGTTTAACTGGTGACCCACCATTAACTGGTTTCATACATTGCTAAATGTAAGCACAAGCGAAGGGGGCTGCTTCAGGTAATGTGGGAAAGAGACAAGGTGTTGGATCTGCCTAACAGCTACAGCCAGCAAGAATAAGCTTCGGGCCTGACCAGGGCTAAACGTACAAAGGTGTACCAGTGATCGGTGGAGAACAGTACTGGATCCAAACACGGCCACCAACAACCATGTCCGGTTGTTTCTCCTCCCCTAGATGCGGGGCTCCCGCAGTCGAACCCTCCACGACCGAGCCGTCATCAACTGTCAGTACAGCATGGCCACCTTCAGCACCGCAGAGAGGAAGAGGAGACCGCACGGAGACCGCAAGTCCACAGAGATGAGCCTCCACCTAAAGCAGACGTTCGAGGCGGCCGTGATGACCCAGCTGTACCCGCGCTCTCAGATAGACATCTATGTCAAGGTCGAAGCACTTTCTCATTCCAGCAGTTTTCATAGTTGCCGTTGGTGCTACAAAGAAGCAATATCACTGACTTGCATTAACTGATGTTAATATGTTGTGCACATACTGATAAGATAAGATAAAACGTTAATAATGCCCTTGAGTTGAAATTCCTGTGCCACAGCACAGCAGCAGTGGAGGACACAGGATATTATATATATATATATATATATATATATATACACAATAAAAATAAGTGTGATTAGGCGTTAAAAGCTTTTTTTTTACAAGTGGGCGTGTCCACCTAGATGTATGACAGATAGATGAGCAAGATTTGCTACTGTCGGCTGGTAGACTGATCTATCCAGCGTACATCTAGTTGGACACGGCCACTTGTGATGTCACTAAAACACAGGAAGAGGCAGATTTTCAAAACGGCTTGCAACGTGTGCATTTGCAAATGCATTGCAAATGTGCGACGCATCAAGGCTCAGTTCTGGTTCCACGTCGATGGGAGGCGCCCTCGCGGTGGACGCAAGGAGGGTCCGCAAAAGGACGTTAACGGGTCCCCAAACCCCCGTCGACGTGGAACCATACCTAAGCCTCCGGAATAAGCGTTTACACTTAGAACACGTTTCCACGACGCCCTTCGTCCCTCCCCCGACAGGTGCTGCAAGCGGACGGCGGCAACTACAGCGTGTGCGTGAACGCGGCCACGCTGGCGGTCATCGACGCGGGCATCCCCATGCGGGACTACGTGTGCGCCTGCACCGTGGGCTTCGTGGACGAGACGCCGCTGGCCGACCTCTGCTTCGCCGAGGAGAGCGGCAGTTCCCTGGCGCTGGCGCTGCTGCCCCGCGGCGGGCAGATCGCCCTGCTGCAGATGGACGCGCGGCTGCACCAGGACCACCTGGAGGCGCTGATGGAGGCGGCCATGACGGCCTGCAAAGGGGTGAGCAAAGTGCTGGACGAGGTGGTGAGGCAGCACCTGCAGGAGGTGTCGGTGCTCACCGGGGAGTGACGCGGGGCGGAAAGGAGGAGAGGACTTTGAGGCTTTGTTTTGCGGTCGGGGCCACATGCTGGGAGAGACGTGGGACCTCGGTTAAATAAGAATCGACAAATGTTTATATATTTTTTCATGTATTATTATGTCGATTCGTTTTTTTTATTTCCACTGCTACATTAATAAATCATACTTTATATAAAAGTGCTTTTGAGTGAGCTGCATATTTGTGTTGTGTGTCAATCAAATAAATTGCAAGGTTTAAGAGTCGCCTGCCACAATGTGTAGCACCTATCGTGTGTGTCTCCGTGTGTGTAACAACTGATCCATAGCTCCATTACAACCGTTGATGTATTTAAGGGCTTTTAAAAGGCTTGTTGCGCTTTCAAAGGTGAATATACCGATGGGTCCAGTGATCGTAGCTCCGATATGTGGGAGCTCTTTGTTTCCCCCAGTTCAGTGTGGCGTGGAGTCTAGATTTAATGACGGTGTTTCTGTACACTGCTCAACATAAGGCAATGGACATGGCTCTTGAATGGATTGAGGGAAATCACTGAGTCATTGGTTTGCACTCTGCAGCATCACTCACGGCCCTGCGTGTTGGGGGCTGGTAGCACATCCAGATGCGGGGATAGAGGTGATGGTACAGAATAATAGGATTATCATGGGTGGAAGTAGATGTCGATGTAGAGGTGGTGGGAAACTAAAAGGGCTGGTGCCACAGCTGAAGATGCGCTGAATGAATAGGAGGTGGAGTTGGTGATATTGGGGAAAACTGATTATGTCCAAAATCAAGGAAGAGATAAACATGGAATTGAGTGGGAAAAGGGGCGCGATTTATATTAAATCTGGGGAGAAGTAGAGGGAAGAAGGCGGCAAGTGAAAGGAACCAGCAGAAGGGAGGTAGTGTTGTTGACTAGAGTGAGATTGGGGCACTGCTTTTGGAGTGGTGCTATAGGAAATAATATGGATTGTATGTGTGACGTTTGTGGGGAATCCGAATCAGTTTTAATGCAGCAGGTATATAAAAAATCAGGATAAACTTCTTTAAGGCGAGAAAGAGGGGTTGTCACATTTTCCACAAAATTTCCAGGGACAATCATTCAGAGCAAGTTTATAAAAGTGTCTTGCATTATCAGAGGAAAACTAAGCTCGATGTGATGATATAGAGTGTATTCTATAGTTTGGGCATAGGCCTATAACTAATATATTATATATTTTTTTTTTCATAATTTTATCATAGCTAGAAATGTGAATTGTCTTGGCCAACTGTAGGGGGCAATATCACCCAGTAAGGAGTCCAGTGTCCAAAGTAAAAGGAAGAGAAGAAGAAGAAGGCTGGCAGATGCCCTTTGACATGCGCATGACCGGAAGCCGGTCCGCAGAAGCAGTGGTCCTCCAGGAACAAGGAAGAGGGCGAGGGGAAATGCTGCAGCGGTGTAAACGGATCTCGTAAATGCAACCCACTATTCGGTAGGAACAGTGTTATTAAGAAAATGTATCTAAATATTGAATATCGATCATCTGCGATGTAGTCACAAATTGGCATTTACTATGGCTGGTAATCGTACACAGCGCCACCACCCAGATAGAGCCTTACTACCCGACCGATCGATACGGTGACAATGGCATCCGATGGTCTCCACCAAAGCATGCATCCCACTGACATTAAACGTATATACAATTGCAACATTATTGCTATTCGTCCAGGGTTGGTCTTAAAAGTAAACGTTCGCTGTGAGTGTGTTGACGAGGTCGGTGTATCCCGTGTTGCCCCAGATCCTGACACTGCCAATGCGAGGGGAGTAGCATCATCACAGCGCCATGGGACTCCTGTCAGACCCCAACAGAAGGCGTGCTTTGATCGGCATGCTCACCCGCCTCAATGCCCCCATCTGGTGAGATATCACGGTTCTTTTTTATCATACTAAAGTAAACTGTCCTGCAGCATATTGTCTTCCAACATATACATATCAGGAACACGTCTATTTTCTATCTGTCTCTCTGTGTGCACAGATAATTCTGCACTTATTTATTTTTGATAGGATCCATTGGAAGCAGTCGTGATACAATATACTATGTATATTATATTTTGTATGGATATGACAATTTTTTTTTTTACATATGCGGTGTATAGTTTTTGTTTGTTTGTTTTAGGTGTAATGAAAAGCTGTGGAAAAATAAACATGTGCAATAATTCTCTCTCTCTCTCTCTCTCTCTCTCTCTCTCTCTCTCTCTCTCTCTCTCTCAGTATGATCTGCTACATGGCGGGCGTGGCCTGGTTCATGGGGCTGGCCTTCGAGCCGTTCACCCTGCGGACGTACATGTCGGAGAACGCCATGGGCTCCACCATGGTGGAGGAGCGCTTCCCGGCCGGGGAGCGAGCGCTCGCCACCGGCCGGGAGTTCGCCGCACATAAAAAGAAAACGGGGTACGGTTGAGACACGGCCGCTGGCAGGATGTGAATAATGTATGATAAGATGGCTGCTGGTCGCTGCCTCAGCAACTGTATCATCTATATTGTAGTTGTATTTAAACTATTTTGTTCTTTGTTTCTTTGTCTTTTTACTCTTATCTTATTCTATTTTTTTAATTATAATTTGGTTCATTGTTAAGGAGAGCTTGGGACACAAACATTTCATTGCCAGCTCTGACTGCTTTGCCTGTTATGTTGGGCATTTGTCAATGAAAGAACTGTATTATTATTATTTTTTTTGCTTTTTTATGTGTTCTATTATAGAGTGCAATAGACCGTAAGGTATGGCGGGGGGGAGATAGAAGGGAGGACATGCAGCAAAGGACCACGGAGGGCAGCCGGAACCCGGGTCGCTGTGATCAGAACCCCCGACTGTAGTTTTAGCTAAGACGGTCCTCCTGTGTTCCAGAGGCATGCCGGTGGACTGGCTGGTGAGGACCATGCAGGCTCGAGGGCTGGAGGTCTACACGCAGCGCTTCTCCCGCAAGCTCCCCTTCCCCGATGAGGACAAGGAGCGATACGTGAGTACAGGAGGTTCGGTTGGTCGGTGCGTGTTGTGCGTTGATGCACACGTGTTAGAGGGGTGATGTCATGCCACCCGGTGTGAGTGTGGTTCGGCCGTTGCTGATGAGGAACATCGGGCAAATGTTGCTCATCTGTCCGTCATGCTGCTACAGTAGGTGGACACGCCCATTTTGGATGTCACTGAAACACGGGTGAAGGCAGATCTTCAAGGGCTTGTGACGGCTGATCACACTCACACCTGGTGGCATAACGTCACCCCTTCGAGAGTCCAACCACACCGTCGACCTGCTGTGATCGGATCGCCTTCTCGGTTACTGATTCCCCCACCCCCCCCCAGATGGTGAAGGGTACCAACGTGTACGGGATCCTGAGGGCCCCGCGGGCCCCGCGCACCGAGGCCCTGGTGCTGAGCGCCCCGTGCAGCCCTGGGAACGAGAACAACCAGGCGGTGGGCCTGCTGCTGGGCCTGGCCCAGTACTTCCGGAGTGAGTGTGCTCAGTTCACCGCCCCGGAGTCCAGAGCTGAGGTTAAACGGTCACATGCAGACGTACAGTAGTACACAGTGGTACACCGTGATTTTAAAGTGACAGAGCTGAAGAAACAGTGGAATTTAAGATAAAAAAATAGAAGATGTATATTATGTTTACACTCTTATTGTCTAGTGCTTATAAGCTTAATAGTAAAAAAAAAAAAGATAACTAGTATACTTCCTTGCTTTTTTTACAAGGTGATGTAAATAAATGGCAAAGCAGTAGTAAATGCACAGCACTGGTATGCTATTGCAGCATGTAAACAGTGTAATGAATGAAGAGCTGACTGTATGCATGTCTGTCAGGTACCGGTAGTGTTCTTTGAGAGTGTCAATGACAGACTACACCCTGCATAACCAAGAAGTACACTGTTAGCACCATCTGGATCTATTGATATCCAAGCATCCACCCAAACCCCAGAAAAACACATTCCTCATGTGTTTTTTTCCAGCCTTCATACTGATAGATGAAAAAAATATATATATTCTGAATTTAATAATAACAAATTTCTGATTCACCCTGACCCTAACCTGACAGGTGAATCATAGGGACCTCAATGCAGTGGCAAGCAACACGTCCTGGAGTTGTCTGATTGGTTATTTTCTGCTGTTCAATAGGTCAGATCTATTGGGCCAAGGATATCATCTTCCTGGTCAACGAGCATGACCTGATAGGAATGCAGGCCTGGCTGGAAGGCTACCACCACACCAACACCACAGGTGAACGCATGCATATTCAATACTATTACCTCACCGCCACAATAACAAAAGTACCATGTTCTTCAGCACTGGAGCGGGGAACAGTGGATCCATAGTCTCTCTCTCTCTCTCTCTCTCTCTCTCTCTCTCTCTCTCTCTCTCTCTCTCTCTCTCTCT
>JAOPUD010000154.1:2129573-2140386 GCA_027122715.1 Trisopterus minutus | reverse complement strand
AGAGAGAGAGAGAGAGAGAGAGAGAGAGAGAGAGAGAGAGAGAGAGAGAGAGAGACAAGGATGAGATGTAGTGGAGCGATTGGAGGGATAGGGCTTCAAGGTTAGCTTGAAGAAGAGTAATGAAACACAAGATTACATGAGTTTTTGCAGCCATCTATAAAGGTTTAAAAATCTCAGCACTTTACTGTGTCTGTGACAAAAAAACCTCTTTGCTTCATTACCCTTTAAATCCTGGTTATTATAAACTGGTTTTCATTCATTCAAATGTTGCCTGTTTCAAACCAAACCACAATCTTTCATCAAACGAAGAAATGTCAATGATATTCAGTTTCTTTCTACATTGTTCATAAGCAGCTCAGCTTTACTCTTCAGATTACAGCAGACTGCCAAATATGTAGTTAGAAGAAAGACACCTTGACATCTTGCATGTGTTGCAGAGAAACGATGGGGAGTGTGAAGGGAGGGAATTACAACAAGTTGACAACGTGAAACAAAGTTGAAAACTGCTGGAAGTCAATTTATAAGGAAAATGATTCACCTTAGGTTTTCTAGAATTGGATTTACAGACCTGCATTTATATTATTGTATAAGGTAGGAGGTACAGTAGACCAATGTGACAGCCGAGGAAGCCATTTCAACTATTTCCAGTGCAGTCCAATGACTTTGCATCAGTGGGAAGAGAGTGGACACGAGCACACAGAGAATACCATGGAAGGAATAATCAGGGATCCAGACTCACGAGGGACTGCTGCTCTTTGGCTAGAGTTAAGTCTCACGACAATTGACCTCAATTGGGATTAACAAGGAAATGTGATTTGGTCCAGTGCATGTGAAAGGAGCTTTGTAAATATATTGCTGGCGAAATGCAGATAGGGCCTGTTGTTGGAACGAATGAGTGTGTAAACAGTTAGAAGAGAACAGAAGGGACACCTGTAGTCAAGTGGGACACACCTATTTTAATACTGTTACACAACAGTTGACATTTGCTGATCCATGGGCCTTTCTGACAAGCTAAAGCTAAAAACTGGACGCAAGAAAGCGAAAGGAATCTTGTATGTATACGTATCCATACGCTTATGACCAAGCAATAATCATAACAGTCTTCCGGCAGCTGGGAGGTTCAGTATTCAACCAAAATGACAATCAAATTAGATTGCCATTCGTCTTTCCGACAAGACCAACAGCAATATGTCAAGCATCTCATCCGTCCTATCAATAGACCTTTTACAGTTACACATATGGCGCCCACATTACTGCGAACCGCCCATTGTTAAAACTGTACCAATACAACAACAGATGGGCTGCATCACTAAATAGTCAAACAGGTATCATGCTGCCACGCAGAGCTAATGTGGAGTTAGCATAGCAGCTCGCTAGGTTACAATTTCTAACATCAAGGACTGAGTGGCTTAGATGTGCAGGCACAGCTGGATGTATCTGTTGTAAATCGTGCACCACATGTACTCTCAGCAGTATCCTATGGTCTAAAGACAATTTCTCAATTTCGGGATGCTTGATACGAGCAACATAGATGCAACCTGGCCGGTTCTTTGTCGCTGTCAGAGCAGCTAAGCTAGCTAATGCTAACTAGGATGCCAAGTCAGTGGAGGATAGGCTCGGGTGGCGGCGGGCGGAGCGCCCGATGGATACTCACTTGGTGGTTTTTTGGGCGCACCGTAGGGTGCCGCTCCGGGAGACACCCCGCCGTTCCCGCTGCCGAGCGCACCATCTCCTGGATCTGCCAGTAGCGGAGACCTCTCGCCGTCCGCCATACCGAGAGCAAAGGCGTGGGGAGTGGGGCCGTGGATTGTAACGATACGGTGTTGTATTGTTGTGTCGGAAATGCCCGCGTCACATGATCACCCCACCACTACATCTGCTGCTGCGGTAATGATACGCGGAGGCGGTGTACGCCCCCAGCCCCAGTCGTCTTGGATGCGGATGCTCATGATGAAGCAAATATTATGGAATAGAAATGATATCGGATTCGGTTTATTATTGTGTCTACCAATACTGATGATAATCCAGTACTGGTAATCTAATAACAAAAAAAATGCCATTCATTAGGACTCGATGCACATCATCAACAGAAAAATAGCCAGTTTCACAATTATTCAAATAAAGTGTTATTGGTTTCATTGCATGGCCAAACATTTCAGGCCTTTTGACTCTGAAGTCATTTATGCTTTCGTGAACTATACATATTTTCATAAACGGAGCATTTAATATAATTTCCTTGAGTGTAAAACCACTAATGAGAACTACTTTCAATAGTCATTGCAAGTTGATAGAGTCCATGGGCCGGTTCATCAGTAGAGATACCTCCAGCACCGCTCTATCGCTGAAGAACTGAGCCTTGCCTTCCCGGCAGTGGACTGGATGGGGAAGATGAAGACCCAGTTTACTTAAGAGAGAGTAGAAATAGAAAAGAAGATGGTCTATTATAGTATTGTAAGACTGAAAATGATGACTCAAAATGATACAATAACATTGCATGGCTTCTAGCTGTGGTATCTGAAAGCTATGGAAGCTAATGCACGCACAGTATGCAATTAC
The DNA here is from genome assembly GCA_027122715.1 of Trisopterus minutus. Taxonomy (NCBI): domain Eukaryota; kingdom Metazoa; phylum Chordata; class Actinopteri; order Gadiformes; family Gadidae; genus Trisopterus; species Trisopterus minutus. The sequence goes on along the minus strand of JAOPUD010000154.1, from coordinate 2,137,830 downwards.
AAGATAGTACATCTTTTTCTGCAGTCTTAATCAGAGACCACATGAAGCTCAGTCAGAACATTTTACTTTATAGAATGTAGTAAATCATAGTGTCCCTTATTTGTGAACATTCTAAATCATTACATCATAATTATGGATTTATCTTCTTGCAAATACGACATAAGCAATTTAGAATTAGTTTCTGTACAGTTTCTAGTAGTTTCTGACAATTGTGACCAAACTCTGAATGTATAAATATATTTTGTTTTTACATAATAAATAATGGTAATGGTATCCTATATTATCTATATTGACTAACTGCTAACGTGCTCTTACTATTTAGGCGTCCTCAGATCAAGGAACTTCTCCTTTATGTCTAGGACAACATCTGTTGCTTTGGTTTCTGGTAGTTTGATTTTTACCTGAGAGAGAAGAGGGCAGACATAATAACAGTATAGTTACAGTATAATACTTAATATTGGTTATTCAAGCCATTTATTTTCCCCCAAAACAGTGTAGTCCCTTCTGACGACGCCTTTGGGTGGGGCGGGGCCCACGTCCATAATTTTATTTGACAGATCATGCATAAAACATCTTTAAAAGAGGCAAGGACAACGCTGGTGTATGTGTGTGTGTGTGTGTGTGTGTGTGTGTGTGTGTGTGTGTGTGTGTGTGTGTGTGTGTGTGGCACAGCCTGTGGCCTCCACCTGCAGAGGAGGAGAGAAAGATGTGTTTCATGAAGCCCATGAAACACACTATGGTAACTCTTAGAACTCAGTGATAAAGGTCAGTGCTACTAGCTGGAGGGACACAAAAATCATGCCTCGGGCCAGAAATATCTTCAAAAAAAACAGAGAATAACATGACTTGCAGAATCGTTCTGCCATGGTGATTGGTTTAGGTGAAAGCCGCCCCGCCCATTTTCTGATGAACAGCTCTGACCAAAATCACGTCAGAATGAATTATGAAAAACAATAAAATTCTGGATGATTATCTGGCTATAGGAGGCATAGCTGGTTATAGCTAAGAACACCAGCTGGTGGCAAAATAGAGGCCCTTGGGGGACAGAATGCTGATGAGAGAGAAAGCATCAAGGTGGGGATGTGTTCTTACCTTCATGGCCTCACATTTCATGGATGATGGGTCCTTTCCACTTAACCCCAAGAAGAGATCTTCTGTCCCCACACTCTGCTTCAGTATTATTTCATACCTGTACAGATTCATACAAACACACACACACACACACACACACACACACACACACGCACATGGCAACACACAAAGTTACAGAAAGATGACAGAAACCAAAGCTTACCCCTCATAACAACATTATGACAAACATAGTTTTGTCTTGTGCTGCGGACACATTTCCAGAGTACCGTTGAATATTATGTACATTTTAAAGGTTTCGCATTTTTCTGAGGGTGTCATCTGTTAGGGTTAGGGTTAGGTAATACATGTCTGTTTAGCATACATTTGATTACAATTTGCAAATCTTTAATAATTAATGAGACAGTTTGTCGTATTATATGAGAGCGTGTGAGATCATTTCCAGCAGCATGTCTTAAATGTATATTACAATGGTTAGGTTGTCTTACTCTGGCTGTGGTCGTGGATCTGCCAAGTCATCATAGTGGGAGCCCTCATTTACCTCCTCCTCGCTCCATATGTCTTTACTGTTCTTCTTAATGTACGCACTGGAAACTGTTATTTTTGAGAAACATATGCAATAGGGAACATGACTGGTGAATAGAGTGTTAGTTGGACAAATGAAGTGAAATTATAAATCGTGTTTTCTATCTACATTGTTTGTTGATATATCTATGTTTAATCCCTACAAGAGTTATCTTCACCTAGAACAGGGGAGTAGATAACAAAAATGTGTCCCCATGACATAACAAACACAAACCTAAAGGACAATATAAAGCACAGACAAACAAATAGTAACACCTTTCCAAACAATTAAAATTACCCTGTGGTGGTTCAGTGCTGGTTTTGGGAGGGGGGCCAATGTCTCCAGGTCCAATACGCGTACTGCCTCTCACATCCTGTCATAATAAATGATTGGGTTAGCATTATGCCAATAAGGCTGCTATTAATGTTCACCGGCGTTTAGGCAGGCACCGTTTAGCACTGTCTGTGTCTTACTTTGGGACCCTCTTCTTCATCGACCTGTTGAGTAGACAGCAAGGAAGAAAGAGCCTGCAAACTCTCAAATGATGATAATCCCTGACTCTCCATTCCCAACGCAAAAATACTTCTTAAAATACTACTAAACGAACAGGCCAGTAAAAAAAAAAGGTGATTGTTGCTCCTTGCCGTTACCCAGGAGACGTTAGTTTCCTGGCTGCCATAGAAACCAAATGTACGTCACTGCTAAATTTCACGAAAGGCTCTAGTTAATATTATATATTTTATTTCCAATACTTTATTTCGCTATGTCCATTTCTAAATAATGACCTATTCATTTATATACGTTTGATTAATGCAAAAAATAGCGATATAATCACTTTGTGCCTTTTGTACTTGCCCACTCACCGTACTTTGAGGAACGCATGGACTTGGGGACTACACCGCTCGGATCAGGCTCAAGGTGACAGACACCACTACTGCAAGTCAAATGTCGCCCGCCGTGTTCGCTACCACAGAGGACAACAAACCGGCCCCCATACTGGTAGACAGAGATGCTCTATCACTGTACACTACCCCAAAAGAAACTTTCAGCTATGTGGAGGCGGAAGCAGGCCAATTGGAGAGCGGTATCTCCAGCCTCAGGACGTCGCTGGAGCCCTACTCGGCATGGTGTCAAGACGTCTATGGAAACATAAGACCCAGAGTTCAGCGGGTCACCCGCTTTGGAAACGAGGTCTATGCTTATTTAAGGCAGCCACCGGAAGGTTTCTACCCCCGAGCTGGAATCATTGGTTTTGCCGGTGTGGTGGGATTTTTTCTTGCCAGAGGATCTAGAATAAAAAGGATAGTCTTCCCTGCCGGCATGATTGCCATAAGTTCGACCCTCTACTACCCGGAACAAGCGGTGGCGATCGGGAAGTCCGCAGGGGACTCAGTGTATGACTGCGCGCTGCAGGGTTATGTTGCCCTTGATAAGTTGGTGAGGCCTGGGAAAAAACATCAGAGCCCTTCGGACCCCAGACCATGATCACGGACTTGCTATGAATTCCGAGTCGACATGCTGCAAGAATGAGTTATCGATCGCTGTACTATACTGACCCTTCTGTCTGACTTTTGCACTTGCGTTAAATTTCTGTCAGGTGGGATACTGCCTGTCTCAAGGGCTTAAAACTTGATTAAATTATTTCAGATATACTGTATATTTATCTACTCTTAATAAAATCTTAATATAACAGTTTACACTTGAGTCAATTATTTCAGCATCATCGTTACATTTTCAATAAAGAATATCACTGGTTCATTGGCATGAAACTATTTAAACTTCGATGTTAGACTATTAAAAATTAACATTCACCCTGGTAGTCAAATGAAGAAAAGTCGACTACATGTACTTTACAATATACACAAACAATACAATGTCATACATACGTGGATGTTTAATATCTTTATTTGCCTCATCACGAAAAAGTATACAAAATTTAAATTATTAACCACTCCAAAAAAAAAAGAAAAAAAGATATTCCTCCAACTCTTACAGAAGCACTAGCTTCTCATTCAGGGCGATTTGAGCTTGGGTAAGGTTGGACAAATAGGTCACCATCAACAGGTCCTGAAACACAGAAAACACAGACGGGTTTAACTATTACACTCAAAGACTGAAGAACCATCTCAAGCAAGTATGGGACGTACTGTACTGGTTTACAACATCATAATCGATGTACAAAACCTGTCAGTCAGAAGTGTTTACCCAATAATAATTTGGGTTAGAAAACAATAAAAAATAATTTGGGTTACAAATGAATGACAAACAAAATTAAACATGTTATGTTTGAGTAAGTTGTATGATCTAAAACACTACCACTTCTTCCACATTGCAGTGTGGGAAATAGAAAGTGAGACACTTGAATACTCACATTGATGTTGGAATTCAGCATGGTCTCAAAGTCCTCTGCAGAGATGGTGGGCACCTTGTTGATCAGGTCCATCAGGAAACGACCCACACTATTGTCCGCTGTCGCCTTGCCAGACTGAGGAAGCACATCAACAACTCAGCCACTGGTACAGGGAGGAATCTGATTGGTTCATGTTTTGTGAATTAACCATTGTTTCATGAATGAACCTTTGTTTTACTTCCTACTCTGTTGTGCTTGTACATGGCTAGTCCGGCCAACTAGGTTCATGAGTATATGTGAACATTAGAGCTGTAGCGACGCGTCGATGCCAAAAATTTGTCGCCGTCAAATTTCTCCGTCAAGGTTATTATTATTATTTTTTTCTCAATGGAAGACTGACGCTACATATAAAGAGGACGGGGAAAAATGTGTGCATCTTTTTGTGCACTACAACTATTGTATTTTTTTAAGTTATGTTGGTACTGTGAAAAAGTAAACAGGCTGGCCTTTCATTTTGTATAACAGTTTAACTATTTATTATTTATTTATTTTATTTTGTGTAAAGCGGAAAATCTTTTGCTGTGCAAAACTGTTGTTAAATAAAGTATATTATTAGGAATTTTTCGGTATTTATTTGAGATGCATTGTGGTTTTTATTAATCGTTTTTATTAGTCGTTAGATCAGTCAACTAATCGATAAAATAATCGCCCGATTAATCATTTGATAAATAATCGTTTACCCCCCAGCTCTAGTGAACATATCTAGCAATTATGTTACATTGACAATGCTTTACTAATATCTAATAACTTTAACAGCCTGTTGATAAAATAAATACTGATGGGTTTGAAAGAGCTGCGTAAAAGTAGCCTGCCATCCCCAGACTAATTAGCGACATTTAGTGTAATTTCTATTTCCAAATGTCCCCGACCAAAATTCCCCTAGACATCATTTGATAGAGCTACGGCCAATCCGACCAATGTAACATGTGACACATCAGCAGCGGCCACCTCAATGGTAAATTAAAATGCCTCACAATCAAATGTTTTGCTTGCTAGTTTTGCGATTGTGTTTGTTCAGCATCTTCAACCTGGCAACACGCGTGAGCTTGGGAAGGGCTCAGACAACTCTCCGATATTGTGAATATGGATTGCAGTTCCCATTTAAAATGCTTGGTGTCAATGTTACATATTGTTTAATTATAAAAAATACAAACACCAAAAACAAGCTCATTTCTGTTTAATGCAAGTAATTTGGCCTACACTACCAAAACTACCAAGTCCCTTCGATGAAAGTAGATTGACCTGATGTTATGCTGATTGTTGCTCTGAACCTACATACAACTACACTCCTTTCATAGTGATTTATGTCACACCATACTGTAATGTCATTACACATACCATCTCACTATTTCTTTCCCATTCAAGGGTACTTACCAGCACATCCTCAATGTAGGTGAGAACGGTGGCAAGCATGTCCTGCACCCTGGATGCTGAGCCGCCCACCTGCGCCAGGTCCGAGGTCAGGCCCTTGGTGCGGCTGGGAGTCACACGCGTCCTCTGCAGGAGGTCCACTGGAACACACAGCACAAACACATGACAAACCCGTCTACAGTACTACTTCATCATTAGCCAAAAACCAGAGCGTTAAAACATGCATCTCAGGCCAAGCCGTCAGAGTAGGCTTCTTTAAAAGTAGCTTTGGGTGGAAGGAAGAGGCATGGTGTTCGGCATTCTTACCGCCTATCCTTTCGGTGTCGTAGTAGATGTATTTCACACTCAGTGGGGTGAACATCACACCGACCGTCTTGCCTGGCACGCCCATCTGAGCACTGTACCAAAACAACAATAAGAAGACACTTGATTTATCCGATGAGGGAAATCAAGGTGTTACAGCAGCACTTACAGAAAAGACAGCTCTGTAACAGTAGAAATTAGGGGAAAATTAAAGATTGAGATGGGAAATATATACATATACAGATGGCGTTGAAAGAGCAGTAAAATAAATAGAAGAAAATACATTGATTTACAAGCTCTATGAATTAGCCATTGTCTGGTAACATTGACACATCTATAAAATATTATATAAATAATCAATTTACACATTTCCTATTAACAGGAGGAAAATAATACAGAGACCCTTCAGAGGCACAGTCATTGATCGTTTAAAAACAAATGGGAGCACTTAACAGTGAAACAGACATACCTGACATAGGCGCGGATGTTCATCTTGCCGCTTTGCAGGGCAGTGTCCACGGTGAGGTGGATGGGGTTGGTGGCCTCACGGCTGTAATACTCATGGATCAGCACAGAGTGCTCTGTGATGTCAAAGCCGGTGGCATACCTGTTCAAATGGGTGATTTTTTTAAGGATGAATCATAAAACCTATATGTTCAAACATCGGGATAAAACAGCATGTATTGCTTCTCCTTCAGAGCTTAGTTGGCAGAAAAAGCCTCTTCTCACCATCCAATGATGACCTCGCTGGGCGACACCCTCTTGTGGAGCTCGTACATGTTCTTGGCGAACTCCATGTCCACAGCAACCTGTAGTTACAGAATCGGCATGGCTGTTATCCCAATTCCATTCATATAAACAGTTTATCATACAAGTATCGCCAACATAAACTCCCATTATGCATTCTGATATAAAATCACAATGCAATTACTAATCATTAAGCAATAACGTACCTCATCCTCCGACTCATTATGGGGGACGGAGAAGCAGTTGGTCACCTCCACCGAGTGCTTTTCGATGGTGCCTGAGAGGACAGTGGGGATAGCATCTATTAGTATGGCTCAACTCGTCCTACCGGCTAACTGGCTACACAATTGCAGGTCCATATCGCTACACGATTGACCCGTAAATCCCTCTAATCTGTACAAAAGTAGCCCTGGAAGTGTTGGGTTGACGGCATATATGTTTCGCATTTAAAGAATTACGTGAAACAGCTGTTGGTAGGTATTGTTAGCTCGCATCTGCTAACTGGCCGTCCAGATGTACTGCACTGATACGGGAGAACATGCGTTAGCAAGTGAGCTAATACCAGCTAGCTGCCCATCACTTATTTCCGCCGATACCGATCTTCCAGAAGCCCGACCTTTTTTAAAATGTAACGTCTACCTAATAATGTTCCGATGACACGGCTGGCCCCCTCATTTCGACGCTCATAAGAGTCGCCGATGGAAGCAAGAACAACAGGGTGAATTTTCACCGCTGGCCCGTACACCGACATCTTGAAAGAGGAAGACGGACCGTATCGAATGTTTTGATTGGTGGGACAGAGTGAGGGGGGAAATGCTTACATTGCCGCCTAGTGGTCGGAGTGCAGATAAACTATCAGCCAATAATCCATTATAGTGATTATAAAACAGTGCCGTTTAGACTGTGTTTAACACTGATAGGCCATGTATTAGGTCATATCTCAAAGATTAAAGCACATTGAAATGTGGGTTTATTATTAGAAATATTGAAAAACGCCAGGGGTAACCGATCAACCATAACAATATGAAAAACACATGTATAGGCATAAACACTACTTGTCCTAAATCTCAACAAAAAGTAACTTAGTAATGAATGGAAAAAAATATATACACAAGAAATTTAGCTGAACTCCCATAAGCGTGAAGGCAGTCATATTCCTAGGGGCTGGGTCTGTGACAGCATCCTCCAGTCCTGGCTACCTGCGCAGCTGCCGGCGAGCTTCTCGTTTCAGATGAGGGGAACGATGCTCTCCACGGTTATCGCTTGACCACCATTTATCACATTTTGGAGCCGGGCACAGGTTGTAGCCTACTGCGCCTGCCGTTATTAATCTGCCTGCTATTTTCTACCTTTTCACTAGTTATTTCTTTACTCATTCGGGGATTTCCCGGATTTTAAAAAACCCAAAACACGGAGCGGTCGCTTGTGCGATTGCCTTTGTTTCCTGGAGAAGCGGACAGGGGGGGTGAACCGTGATGCTGCATCGCTCGCCCACCCGAACAGAGCGCTGGTAAACAGAAGACATGGATGTCATTGACGCGAAAGTGGCCATTCCTGTTCGCTCTAAAATCACATTGTCCGTTGTTGAACGATAAGCTCTCCTCTGCATGGTGTTGTACTGCTGAACAGGTAAGCTATTTAGGCCTCTGGGTACCTTGCTAATAATGCACGCGTGTACGTTTGTGTGTGCGCGCGCGCGCGTGTGTGTGTGTGTGTGTGTGTGTGTGTGTGTGTGTGTGTGTGTGTGTGTGTGTGTGTGTGTGTGTGTGTGT
>JAOPUD010000154.1:2075669-2088522 GCA_027122715.1 Trisopterus minutus | reverse complement strand
TCTCTCTCTCTCTCTCTCTCTCTCTCTCTCTCTCTCTCGCTCTCTCTCTCTCTCTCTCTCTCTCTCTCTCTCTCTCCTTCTCTCTCTTCACTCAGGGTTCCAAGGCAGCCCCATTGCACGCATACAAACACATACACAAACACACACACACACACGTGGGTGTATGTGTGTTAGTGTGTGTGTGTGTGTGTGTGTGTGTGTGTGTGTGTGTGTGTGTGTGTGTGTAAGACACTAAGACTGGATAGGGCTCTAGCTTGATGAATGTGATTTGGACGGCTGTGTGTATGTGTGTGTGTGTGCTTTGTGTGTGTGTGTGTGTGTGTGTGCTACCACCACTAGAGGAATGATCATTAAGTCCTTTGGTCAGTTGTGTGCCCCTCGGTTGCGTGATAGTAAGGAGGACACTAGTGAAAGGCTACCCGGTGCATACCTGTGAACTCACTAGGGCCAGAGCCTCTACCCTCATCCTCACGGTCGTTGGCCTGTTTGGGCTGTGAGAAGGTCAGTCGCTTCTACTGGGAATCTTGCCTCGGTCTCTCATTTCTCCTTCTCAAACATGTTCCGGAACCCGTGGATCTCCGGTTACCATGTGAGCCTTGAGCATGAAGGTAAGCAACCTGGGCATGTGCAGCAAGAGGGACTCCCTCTCTCTCTCTCTCTCTCTCTCTCTCTCTCTCTCTCTCTCTCTCTCTCTCTCTCATCAGGATGGGAGACCATCTTTTTCCCATCCCAATCAGTCATCTTAAATTGTTTCAGGCAATCTTGCATTCGTGGTTAGTTATGGTAGTAGCTGCTCTATTTGCTGAAATCCACTACCCACTGTCTACAGAATTGAGTTCCTGTCAGTGATTGGCCAAAGAATGAATGAATGAATGAATGGATGGATGGGGGTTCTCTTACCTCCTGCTGGGCTTTATCTTTAATCTATACGGCTAATCTGGTTAATGTCCCGACGGTACACAGGCAAAATAAAGCGGTAATTAATAGCATTAATTATCGACATGATGCAAGTTGTTTCGCCAATACCTCAGGCCTGCTACTTTTACTAGCTTTTACTACTAAATTTAAATCAATATATATATACATATACATACTCCATCACATGTACCCCAAGATAAGAAGCAATATAAATACACAAGAGGCCCCATAAGAGGCAATGACCAGTAATTGACTTATGAGTATGCATGCTATTTTTACTAAACGCAGTGTGTAGTTTGGTAGCCGTACGGCTCCACTGATGCTGCTCTGGCTGTTCAGTCACTCAGCGATGCCGCTGCAACAGCAGGTGCAAGGGGTCGCAGACAACTGCTATGGCGGATGTTGCACACTGACAAGGCAATATGCTGTGTGCCAGACAATACCACACAACAATGGATGCAATCATGAAGTCAGTGGAGCTCCGTTCCTATACCATCACGCTATCTCCTGCTCGCTCCCTCTCACTCTCTCTCCCTCTCTCTCTCTCTGGGTGGGGTATTTATGGAGAACCCCTATCTACAGCATGTTGTCTCTGTCTTCACACCTCTCAAGAAACCTTCAGGCTGACTTATTTCCAACTCGGGGGGGGGACTCACATATCTTTCATATCGTTTATGTGTATGTCCATACCTGCTGTACAGGCCACACATTCATCTGTGCTTCCTACAAAACTCCTAGACCCTGAAACAGACACGAAAACCCAAACCCAGTGTCAGAATCCACTTCATCTTCTAGGAGGGGAAAAATTAGCAGGGCCGGCTCTATCACAGCAGACACAACACACTCTGAAGAAGGCCTGGGAGGAGGGGTTAGGTGGGGGGGGGGGTCTGGTTAATGAGGTCATCAGGGAGGTGGTCTAGAGGGAGAAGCAGTAATGTGATCCATCTCAACTACGACATTTTAACAGCTATAACTGTTCAACCAGAGAGGCAGACAGACAGTTCTCCAGATAGACAGATAGACAGAGAGAGGGAGAGAGAGAGAGATAGGGAGAGAGAGAGAGCAAGAGGGAAAGAAGGCAGGAGAGAGAGGGAATGAGATGTTAGAATCGCGTGTGGCCAGGCTGTGAAGTGGAGTTGAGAATTTCCTAATTTCCCAATGACAAAACCTCAGCTCTTGAAATAGATATAGGCAGTTTGTTCTCGGCTGTGTTACACATCCATGGAGCGGGGGCATGTCAAACAAAATCTTATTTTAGAGTGCTCTCTAAAATAAGCATGAAATAAACATATTGGCCAATCCCGATGCGCCGTTTTGTCGTCAAAGACGAGAGATGAGTCAAAGACCGGCCTTTAAACGCATGCCCCCCAGCTCTACCGCGAGGCGAGAGCCGCTACTGCTGAGGCTGAAAGACGGAAAACACAGGCGCTTTCTTTTATTGTGTTGACTCGGCCCCTTAATTCGGTCTCTGTTTCTGTAGGATTCGACGACAAAGCTCCTCCCAGACTGTGTGCCTCGGTGTCCTTCCCGACCAGAACCTTAAGGTAAGCAGGGGAGGATGCGACGCGAGTACTGCACACTGTCCCCTCCGGCGACGCGCACTGCTGAGGTGGCAGCGTTCCCAATGCTCTTAGGTCAGGTGTTCTTCCCCAAGTCAGAGGTGGGGGAAGCTTGCCTAGCAACTGGAGGGTCACCAGCCTCCTCCGCCTCCCCCTGGCATAGAACTCAAGTTGTAAGCACTATTCTTATATTGCATACGTTAAAATGAGTCCGGTGCCGTCGTCTTTTTTCAGGGTCTGATCGATAGATTTCTCTTTCACAATTAGTTTCAAATATTTAAATAAAATGTCAAATATTCCAGCCTGGTCGTCTAAGTGGTCTCCCATTTTACTAAATGGGAGACCACAGGAGCACATGTGTGTTTTTTTGCGTACCAGAATCAATATCAAACAGGGGTTTTTTTTTGCATGCTTTTTCTGGCACACAGCACATTTTGCAATGCATTTGCACGGTCATCCACGCTGTGCTTGCGTCGGCCGTAGCTTTTAGCCTAGCTTTAAGACTATCATGTCTGCTAAGCATTAAAAGCCAGCGTTTGGCTGGGGAAGCTTATCCCAAGATCCCTTCTTGGCATGCCAATAAAAGGCCTTAATATATCACCTGAAGCGAGCCTCCACTCCATGCCTGCGTTTCTGTTCCATGATGAAGGCCCGGTTCTCTCTGTCTCTTCTCTGGTCCACGTCAGTGCAGAGGCACCAAAGCCAAGGAATTTAAGCTACTGATGAAACAACAAGTACAACCTTCTCAGTTTGCGTTGCGCAACAGCAGCTTGCAGCAGAGAGGACATCCAAGTTCTGGAGAATTTTGACTATTGTCAACACATGTTAGAATCATCTCCAGGCAGGCACCATTGTTGACCAAAGATGATTGTTTACTGCGTGTGTTGCAGTGCAATGCCAATATTTACAGACATGTGGTTTTGGGCTAAGCCAATATTTACAGACATGCGGTTTTGTGCTAAGCCAATACCTAGAGACATAAGGTAAACATAGGGTGATTTAAATTGGTCTTGGTGACTTTGCTGGTCCTCCGAAACCAAAGGCCTTAGGATCTGCGAGGCAGTGTTACAGATTGATTGACCTAGTTACTAAGACACACACACACACACACACACACACACACACACACACACAGCCTTCCTTCCAAAAGGGATTAAGAAAGCTGCCGAGATGTGTTTTCTGACAGACTTCCAAGACTAAATGTATGGAAAATGTTGTACATGTACTGCATTTTTTAAGTATTTCGTTAATTGTATTTAAAGGTACTACTTAGTTTTGACATGATCCAACAACCATATTTTCTAGTTGAACACAACATCAAACATAAAATTCATGCTACGTCAACATCGCTTTTAATCGTTTTTTTTGCATTGAGCCTAGAGTCTAACGTGTTAACATTGTATTTTACTTGTTTATCCCCTGGCCGTTGTGTGTTTAGCTTTCAGGGTGACGTCCTAGAAATCGAGAGGAGCACGTTGGTCAAGAGTGTTTCCGACATTGATCTTTTGGCTGTCCTGCCCAAGGGTGAGTTTTGATTCATCGTTTCAAAAGAAATCACTTCACCAGAAGCTCTCCTTACCGTTCTCATCCAAACAACAACTAACCTTTATCATCTATTCCCCCACACCCAGTTTCAGAATTGAAGAAACAATTTGAAAAGATCAGAGAGAGTGATTCTGGAATGAACAGGTATATCCTGACGTCAAATTCCTATTCATGACATCTTCGAGTATCACGATGAATTTTTCGGATTTGCTTAACAGTCGCCTACCGTTGACCCTTGACCTTGTCCCTTTGCCAGGAAGGAGAGGGTGGCCCGGCGCCTGGAGGGGTTTGAGGGGGATGCTCCAACAGCCCTGGTGCCCGGGGGTCCGGTAGCCAATAGGGTGCTGGAGGAAGACGCCCCACGCTACTCGCGCGCGTCAGACCACTGTGAGCCGCGGGTGAAGGGTGAGCATGGACCCCTGTTACCATGGAGACTCTCTCCGTAGGAAGACCCTCTGACTAGGACGTTCTGTGTGTAGGAAGACTTACTGTATGCATGAAGACGTTCTGCATGCATGAAGACGTTATGAAGACCTTCTGTATTTATGTGGACTTTATGAGGACTTTCTGTATGTATGTTGAATTTATGAGGACTTTCTGTATGTATGAGGACTTTATGAGGACTCTCTGTATGTGGACTTTATGAGGACTTTCTGTATGTATGAGGACTTTATGAGGACTTTCTGTATGTATGAGGACTTTATGAGGACTTTCTGTATAGGAATGCTTTCCGTTTATGAAGACTTTTTGTCTGGATTTGTTGTGTCTCCTGCCTAGCTGTTGTGAATCAAAGCTGAAATACACACTGCACATCATAGGGAATTGTCTGCACCCTATGAGACTTTCTAATGTATTTATAGACCATGCACGTCTATGCTAAGTCTCATTTGGCTGTTTTACTTGACAGTAAAATCCTAACAAAGTAGAAAGAAGAAAACATTCAGCTGATCCCCATAATGTGTTCCCTTGCTCTGTTGACAGTGAGGCGCTACACCCGAGAAGAGATGGCCGCTCCCCAGCCGCACGCCGTGTCTCCGGACAGGTCATCGTCGCGGGTCAGAGCCATCGGCGGCGGCGGCGGCGGTTCCCGCGGCCCAGCACCCGCGGCGGTCCGCTCCGAGCCTGTCGCCGTGTCGTCCGGCGCCGCGTCGGCGGACCCCGGCAGCCTCAGCTCCAAGGCCGAGCGCATCGCCCGCTACAAGGCCGAGCGGCGGCGCCAGCTCTCGGAGCGCTACGGCATCCTCCTGGACCAGGAGCCGGACCTGGACTACACGCCCCGCTACCGGTCCCGCCGTGAGGGGCAGGACCCTCCGGGCCAGCAGCAGCCGCCGCCTCCCGGCAGGCGGGACAGGGACAGGGACAGGGACAGGCAGGCGGTCGGCGAGGAAGGGCCGGAGCCCCGGGTACCCTACAGCTCCGGCATGGGCCGGGTTCACATGCGCGCTCACCCGGAGAAGGACCCCCCCGCAGCCGCTTCCGGCCACCCCCACGCCCACGCCCACGCCCACGCCCACGCCCACGCCCACCCCGCCCAAGCCCCGCCCCCGACACACGAACAACGGCCCGGCCGGTTCTCGGAGCGGGAGAGGGCCATGAACACGGAGAACCACCGCCGGGGGGGCGGGGGAGCCAAGGAGCACGCCGTCGCCGTGGCGTCCAGACCCCGGAGCGAGGAGCAGTACCAGCCGCCCCAGACCTCGCAACATCCCCCCCACCACCACCAGCACCAGCACCAGCACCAGCAACAGCAACTGCACCAGCAACAGCAGCCCCCTCTGCCCCAGGAGCCCAGCCAGCCCTCCTCCTCCTCCAGCAGGCCTGCTGACTTCAGCATGGCGGCGGTGCCCAGCTCCCCACGCAGCGGCCGCCGCGCCTCGCTGCCCTCGCCACGCTACGGCATCTCCCCCGGGGACCTGTTCATCGAGCAGCAGGCCCAGAGCATCCTCAGCAGACAAGGGTGAGTCTGAGCGACCACAAAGGGGCAGGTCTGTTGGCCATTGGCTGTTGTGGCAGGTGTGTTATCGTGGTGGATTCTGGCTGAATCCACGCTCAGGAGAAATCATTCTTACTGACTGATTGTTCAACGCTGTGCAGGATGGATGAGTTTAGAAGGCGGTGTTTTGTTTCTCGTAGCATCGTAGAGGTGAGGGTGCCCTATCCAGCCTGGAGCAGGCGTGATTTAAAAAAAAAATTGGTTTGGGAAATCGTTTCGGAAATACATGTCTTCTTAGGAACAATCTTACAAACTCTTGATTGTGTTTTCAGGGCCGTGCAGTTATCTGTCGTCTGGCTCTATATCCATGACTGGCGAATATTTATACTGTCAATAGACACCTGCACATGGACCGTTTATGATATGAGGCTGCTTCAGTTTCATAAAAAACTAAACATGTGAGTGAGTGACAGTGTAGACAGTGTCCTAGAAGCTGTATTTCTATCATTGCGTCTTTGGCTTAGGACGGTCAAAAGTAGCCATCAAGTTGCTAGCAGGTTACTATTGTTGCAAAGGGGTGGAACCATTCTATAATATGATTCCAGAGTCCTGTCACGCTAGCCCAGTTCTGCAGTCAAATATAAACCAACCATATGCTGTGTGAGTTTATGAAAGCCTGCAGTGAAGGCTATGAATGGTGAGGCTCAACTTAGAAGTACTGCAGAGCAAGCACAACCACATACATGATTCGTAAAAGAAAGATTGAAGAAAGTTTTTAAGGGCTGCCACTCACTGCCTTCCTTTAATATAAGAGAGTAATGCTGTGTGGAGTGTGTGTGTGATGGCTGGTTTAACCTGTGCACACTGATTACTCCATGTGCAACAGGTGTGCAGCCTCACCCAGCCCCAGAGTCCAATCAGTCTGACTCTGGGCCTGATGAGGCTGCTTATACCAACCATCCACACACACTACACATACTGCTTTAAATGCGTGGTTTGAAAATATCGCGGTCTGCAACTACTACATCAACCTTGTTCCTGCCTAAAAAAGTCTGATTATTGCTGTCATTGGTCCGATTTTTGTGTACTCCGTTGGGCAATTTCTGAAAAATTTGGCAATGACCATAATTCTTTCAGTGAGTTATGTAGTTAATAATTTCTAGAGATTGTGGGATTTCCCCAACTGCATGAATTCCACAGAGAAATATGTATCGCTAGATCAATCTTGTTGGAGCTATAATATTTACTGATCGACAGATTTTGCTACTATACCCACAAATATCAGATGCAGTTTTTAAGCTAGAAGTGTGGGGTCATGTCAATGGTGGAGTAATATTCATACAGATGAGGCCTTTTTCATTAGAGGTGGGCTAGGTATGCTCTCATGCTCATTTGATCCAGTTCTAAAGGTCCAGTCATCGAAACAACAGCAAAATCAATTATGATTTATAGTCGTAGCTATTCCAACCACAAATGGCTGGTCAATCAACCATTCTTCTGGGATGTTGAATGCAGAAAAAGCTTTTTGTTTGTTTGTATTTATTTGTGAGGATAAGAACAGTTATTTTTTGGGAGCAGGAAGTGACCCAGATTCACTAGATAACCTTCTTGCAGTCAGTCAATCAGTAGACCACTTGCAGTCCCATCAGGAGCAGATGAAAGACTTTATTATCAGTCCATGGCAGGAAAAAAGGGAGGTTCTCTCTATGTTCCGATATATTTGAACACAGTCTCCTGGTCTACATTAATTTCTCGTATCTTGGTTTCCAGTGTGACTATATCAGCTGGCCAGGCAACACGAGGATGTCAGGCCACGCTAGAGCTGTGGGGTCAGGCGTAGCGTCACAGCTTAAACCAATTGATGCCGGGGCAAATGCAAAGGGGATTAATGCAATGCCTCTGTACTTTAGGTTAAAAGAGCATAGATTAAAATAGTTCTGCTCACTAATTAGGCATGAAGGGGAGAGTAAGAAGAGAGTTGTTAGAACTTTGAATCAATGTTAAACACGGACTTGACCTTGTTGCTATTTTAAGGAAGGGTCTGATTTGGTTCTGTGTCTCTCTCTTGGCCCCGGCTGACTCTGGGTTGAATCGGGCTTGGCTTTATATTGATTCAGTTTGTAAATAACGATATAGTATATATACTTAGATTTTATGCTTTCTATTTGTGGAAAATGTAGCCATGTATTTTAGAATCCATTTTTCTTGATAGACAATGAGAAAGAACCACTAAACAATGAGATTGTTTTTTATTTCTAACACACTGAATATTGTGTTATTACTTTCACTGTCTTCTCTTCCCCACGGTGCAATGCAAAAAACTGTTTTTCAGTATATTCAAATAAAACTTAACAACAACAACAACAACAACAAAAAGTAAGTGTAACTAATCCCTCTTGATCAGCACCCAAATCACGTCATGTCTCGTCATCTGTCCCCCCCCCCCCCCCTTCAAGAATCAGAGTGAGAGAGAGGTTACCACGGGATGAAGCCGTCCACAGGCCATCCGAGTGGAGCCCAGACAGCCCCCAGGGGAGCAGACCCCAGCTTCAGCCCGGCGATGCTCCTCAGTACGCTGTGAAACAGCAGCAGCAGCACTCAGACCCAGACTACCAACGGTCTGCAGCCCACCCACAGCCAGGCCCGGGGCACCAGCCGGAACAGACCATCGCCACTGGCAACAGGCTGCCGGTGGGTCCACCGGAGGTCCAGCGCCGGCGCCGCGTCAGCGCTGACCAGATCTACGCCACCCACAGGGAGGCCCGGCAGGCGCTGAAGCCGGAGCCCCACACGGCGGGCCTGCTGAAGAGCAGGAAGGCGGTGCTGCCCTCGGAGATCCGCCGGCGGGAAAGGAGCCTGGACGGAGGCCAGAGTGACGACAGCGAGTCGGAGACGATGAGTCCCAGGATGCGGAGGGCGACCCTCTCCGGGGAGGACTGGAAGAGGGAGCGGCCTGTGGAGAGAGGCCTGGACCGAGTGCGAGGGCAGGTCGCCGGTGAGAGGTCGTCGGGAGGTACCCGGCAGGGTCTGGACGGCCAGGAGGGGAGGGGGTTCAGGTGGACGGAGCCACAACCCCCGCCCGTCCACGCCACCCCACCATGCCAACATCCCCAGCAGCCGCAACAGCCCCAGCAGCAGCAGCAGCTTGCAGAGCAGGTGTACCACAGAGAGCCCGTTCACCAGCATCAACCGTTTCAGGTGTCACACGATCCCCCGAAACGAGAACAGTACGAGCCGCCACATGAGACACCCTGGAACCTCAGAGAGGGCGACAGGCAGCGGGACTTTGAGTCCCGACGATTCCAGCAGGAGCTTCAAAGGAGCACCCAAGAGATCCCACGGCAACGCCCACCGGAGATCCCACGGCAACACCACCAAGAGATCCAACTGCAACGCCACCAAGAGATCCCACTGCAACGTCCCAGGGAGAACCCACTGCAACAACCTCAGGAGATCCAACGGCAACACCACCAAGAGATCCCACTGCAACACCACCAAGAGATCCCACTGCAACGTCCCAGGGAGATCCCCCTGCAACACCCTCAGGAGATCCCAGGGAAACGCCACCAAGAGATCCCCCTGCAGCATCTCCATAAGATCCAACTGCAACGCCCTCAAGAGATCCCCCTGCAGCACCATCAGGAAGTCCCACGGCAACGCCACCAAGACATCCCAGTGCCACACCCTCAGGAGATCCCCGGGAAACGCCACCAAGAGATCCCCCTGCCACACCCTCAGGATCCCCAGATCCAGCGCCGGCAGACCCTGACCCAGCAGGACACCCAGGAACACCAGCGATCGGACTCTGCCGTGTACCTCCAGGACACCTCGTCCATCGGCAGGCAGTCCAACAGTAGCAACGGCGGGGGGCCCAAGCCTAAAGTCCGCATCCGCTCCATGTCGGACGTGGGCATGGGCCAGCGCCCCGCCATGTACCGCACTGCAGAGCGGGTGCCGGCCGCGGGACGGGAAGCGGCCGTGGGCCGGGACCAGGCCGGGGCCTCGGCCGCACTGGGGCTGGCCAACGGGGAGGTGGGCTCCCTGGACACCCGGGTGTCCGTAGCTCAGCTGCGCCACTCCTACCTTGAGAACGCCAACCGCAAGCCAGAGCTGTAGGTGACCCGGCATGCGTTGCATTGGCGACCGCTGTCTAACCCTGCTAGTGTGCCAGTGTGCTGTGTGACGTCTGACGTAATCCAGCCTACTGCTTTTCCATAAAAAACGGCAAAAGCATTATGAGGGTTTGAGAGAACATTGTCATGGCAGTGGCTTGAATTTCCCAACAGGGACACGTTGCGTGCTACAGGTTCTCTGGAATCGGCCATGGGTTCATTGTGCTTCATTCGTTTGACCGGGCGCTTGTTGTGCTGGAACGGTTTTGGCGGTTAAACCGGTGCATGCCTTGAGTGACATACGGCGACTCCGCCGCAGCTGTCCGCTCTGCCGTGGGGGTCCGCGGTCGACTTTTCTTGCAGTATCAGTGTGTGAGCGACCCCGCCCCCACCTGACCTACTCAGATAACTTGGCTGGCGTGTGGTTTGGATTCCAGGAGACACTTTAACCAATCCCACTAAAAACACAAAATCATGTCGGAAGCAATTGTTCCTAATCCTGATGATCGCTCACTCACAACCCGAATCTCCCTGTGTGTATGTGTGTGTGTGGTCTTCTTTGTCAATGTTTCCTATGGGACGCGTCCCGACCTCAAGAGAGCCCACTAAAGTAGACCTGTCGGCTGTGGAAGCAGAACCGGCTATCAGCAGTGGCGCGGAGCGGGACAGGGGTGTCCGAAGGCCCCGCCGCTACATCACCCCGGGCCAGGACACCCGTATGTCCGAGCGCTTCCGGACCCAGCCCATTACTTCTGCGGAGCGCATGGAGTCCCATAGGTACAGGCAGGAGGACTTCACAATAAAAGTCCTCTGTGGTGGAGAAAGTCCTCTGTGGTTTTTTCGAAATGATGGTACTAACAACTTGACAATCTTTCAAAAACAACCTATAATACAGGAGCTGACAACTTGCAAAGTATGTAATGTTCTGATTGATAACAATATGGAAGTTGATACCTATTATGCATTTGGTGATGTCTGAAAAGGATGCGGTGTACCATAATCTTTTTTTTTTGAAGTTTGTTACACTATCGAGGGATACTATCCTAGTTTGTGATGCTTCACTTTTCTCTTGTGTGCCAACAGTCGACTATGCCAAGAAAACACGCATTTTGTTGCAGATAAGCAGACAACTGTGACATGCCTGTCCAAGTCTGCAGCTATTCGATGCTAAATAACTCAGTATTCCTGTAATGGTTTTTTCCTGTATGGTCACGCCAATGTTTTTGTTTTTGTTTCCCAAGGTCTCGCATGAGTCCAACCCAGCTTCAGGATGCTGATGGTAAACACTCTGTTCCTCTGTCTGTTGTCTCTTTGTTGTTACCCTAAAGGATGAGGCATTCTATAATATATAATACAATCTATACTATATAATAGAGATAGCTTTGAGGTCAGCATAACTGGACTTCAATTAACAACTAGAGTAACTTGAACTGTCTGATTTGTTATTTACTTCCCAGTATAGCATAACCCATTTTTTTGAATTCCCAAGGCACAGATGAGCAGACACTAGACGAGAGAGCCAAGATGAGCGTGGCCGCCAAGAGATCTCTCTTCAGGGTATACGCTCTCGTTCGTCTGCATCAACAAAAATACCACTTTTAAAGGAACACGCACTGAATAATAAAGAAGTGAAATATTCTTACTGATTCTCGATTGATTCTCTTGATTGATTCGCTTTACCTTAACAAATGTTGTAATAACATGAAGCGATCCAATCCATATTACAATACAGTATTTAATTTCCGGATTTTATGTCAGTCTCATGCATTCCCTTCGTTCAATCTCTTTTATTTCCCTTCAAATGCCGGGGCCTGATCCCTACACCTGTTTTGTGGGTTTTATATCCTGAGACGTGTGTCTGTGTCTTCTGGTAGGAGCTGGAGAAGGCGTCCGACGGCGGGGTGCCCAAGCCTCGCTCGCGCAACGTGGCGGTGGAGCGGCGTCTCCGTCGGGTCCAGGACCGCTCTCACACCCAGCCGGTCACCAGCAGGGAGGTGGTCACCGCCACCACGTAGGTCCCTCATGCCATCCCCTGCTATGTTAACGGAGAACCGCCACCGGATGTTTTCTAATAAAAGACACCTGTGTTTTGAGTGTGTGTTTCTACATTGGCCAGTCTACACACTGCAGATTTGAGATTTGATTAAAGACTTATTTTTTACATTTTATTACTGCTGGCCAAGATTTAGACCCTGTTTAATAGCCCATTACGTGATGGCAGATCCCAGCTTGGATGAAACAAATATGCAGCAAACTGAAGTGCAACGCCCAGTTCACCCAGAGTTAAGCCTGGCCATCAGACTTTAGATTATTGATCTAAGGTATGATTTGTGAGACTAACATGCTCTGTAGGCAAAAACTGCATATAGTGTGGCAAAGATCACATCTGTATCGATCAGCAAGGCCTGCAGCTGAAATATGATGTCCTGAGTGTTACAGGTTCTGCTTCCCTTATTTCCTCTTCTCCTCTCCTCTCCTTTCCTCTCCTCTCCCCCATCCTTCAAAACTATTTGCATCCCATCAAATATTGTTTCCCTCTTTCACTTTCACCTATCTGCCGTAGGCTTTCTCATGTTTACCTTGTGTCCTTCACTTGTATTGGTTATCTCATGTAGGGACACCGATGTGACATCATATCCTGTGGGTGTTCACACTGCGGCCCGAAACCCCAGCCCTACTTTAGGGAAAACCACCGCGACCAGCTGCAGGTACAAGTGTGTGTGTGTGTGTGTGTGTGTGTGTGTGTGTGTGTGTGTGTGTGTGTGTGTGTGTGTGTGTGTGTGTGT
>JAOPUD010000154.1:1988561-2000313 GCA_027122715.1 Trisopterus minutus | reverse complement strand
GTGTGTGTGTGTGTGTGTGTGTGTGTGTGTGTGTGTGTGTGTGTGTGTGTGTGTGTGTGTGTGTGTGTGTTTGTCTGAGTGTGTGTTTGTTTGAGATGAGCCTGTTCCACTTCTATTAACGAGCATGTGTGTACAGGGAAGGACAATTAAGAATCGTCGGTTCAGGCATGCTGTAGAAGCTATTTTGCTATAATTCATTAATTAATCCATTCATTAATTTAATGGCGGTGCATGTCACACATGTGCACACTCATAACCTTTAGTCAATTACAACACACACACACACACACACACACACACATACACACAAACCAAAATGTATTTGGCACTGAAAGTTGAGGTTACAGGAAGTTACACACACACACACACACACACACACACTCACACACACACATACAAATAAACACACACACACACACACACATACAAATAAACACACACACGCCCATGCAGAAACCCACAGGGTGTAAAGGACCTCACAGTGCTCTTTCTAACGGACCACAAGAGCCTTGTGGCGTTCTAATGTGAGTTTGTGCTTACTTTAGAGAACAATTAAGAACAGAAAGCCATTGCTTTACCACTGAGTACGATGGAGATGGGAGTATGAGACGGGGTAATGGGAAAATAAGGGACCTTTAATACAGCTAGTGGTTCATTGAAATGACTCAGTAAACAACATGGGCCACCAAAGGGATACGTCATCGCGGAAATCCGAGAAAGAAAATGAGCAAACTAAGAATTTGAAGTTATGTGAGGTATATTTTGATTCAGTGTCTCAGGATTCACTTCAGTTTCAGTTAAAATGTAAAACGAAATTATTTTAATTATGTTAAATAATACATATCAAAGTCGTCGAAATCAACCTGGAGAAAAAATCTTTTTGGCAAACCTTATTGAGGAAAAACAAGGGTACATTTTGGGAATCCATCGCTACCTATGACAACCCTGCTGTCCCTGGTATCAGAGGCACCTTGTGGGCTGGTACATCGTGAGGTCACATCCCAAAGACCGCCTCCATTTTGGAAGCATAGCAACACTGGAACTTGGGTTATTTAAGTTGGTGGTATGGTTTTTGTTTAGTTATTAATCCTGAAATTATCTTTCATTATGGCACAATGTTGTTATGTTTGAAACTGCCACAGCGTTTCTCATTAGCCTATTTGTTTAACTATAAGATTTGTGACATTACTACAACTCTCTTGAGTCCTCTCAAAATGGCGGAGTATCGGCCACAAAAAAATCCCATGATGCACTCTGATGTACAAGCCCTATAGTGTGTATTGTCAGTGTGATGTGGAGGAGCTGGGATGGAGAGGCGGTGTGGGGGGGGGGGGGGGGGGGGGGGGGGGGGGGGGGGGGGGGGGGGGGGTCTCCTCACCCCTCCCACCTCTTTTCCATGGCTGAGGGAGAGGCTAGAGATCAATAGCCCGCGTTCTCCCCTACATCCCATTCCTCAGCCCGGACACTGATGCTAACTATCAATAGCAAAGAGGGAGGGCCTTGGCCACGGTTAAAAGGCTGGCCAACCTTTCAGTCTGTCTGCTGGCGGCCTGACGAAAACAGCATGGTGTCCTACTCGGATCTCTCTCTCTCTCTCTCTCTCTCTCTCTCTCTCTCTCTCTCTCACTCTCTCTCTCTGCAAACAAACCACCTGACATGTTTGAACTTTGCAGGGATGCACACATTAGCGTAGCGTAGCAGTGCCAGCGCGACCATATGGTCCGTCCTGTGAGTGGCGTCAGCTTCCCCTCTGCAGGGTTTACCTGGGTGTGCTTTGTAACCGTTGCGTTTGGATCGTGGGTCCATGCTAACCCCTGTGGAAAACGGGCGCGCGACTCTGCGTGTTCTGTGTTTACGAGTGCGTTCGGCGAACACGGTGCTAATTCAATGCGTGATTTTTAATTATCCTCCAGGTTCTTTAAGTTACACAAACACACCCTTTTGTACGGGGGTAATTTCTTCAAGATGTTTTCCCTGACTCTTTTGTCTATAATTTCCCCGGGTCTCTCTTTGCTGTGTATGTCCAAGTCCCACCGGGCTATTCTGTGAGATGTTTCAACCACCGAGCAACACTGTTTTCCTAAATATCATTCATCAATGTCATGGAAATCCTGATGTGTTTTTAAACACAGGCCGACAGACTAAGAGAAGACTATAGTGGTTGTCCGGTGCGGTGGTGTTTGTCATTAGTGTAACGCTAGCGAGCGTGGCTAATCACATACAATCAGCTCCATTTGTATTAAGTTCTGTTTGTTAAGTTCCTGTTTGGAGGAAAACAAAGTTCCAATTGAACACAGAGAAACATAAGCACGACATAGGAGAGGGACTGCAAACGCAACTGTATAAAATATCACTACTGCTTGTAGAATACTATGTTCCTAAAAATATTGAAATATTGATTTCACTTTTTCAGTTTCAAGTAGAAACCAGGTTTTATCATGTAATTTAATCCTCTGTAGATATGTTTTCTTTTAAATATATAACATCCCATCTCTCGGATGCTTATATTCCAGCTGTACTATAAAAAGCCTTATCTCGTGATATCCCACAATTTAGTTTAGCTCCTGCATAACATGTAATCTGGTTTGGAACAAATAAATATTTACCTTACTCTAAATGGAGAGAACACGAGAAGACAACTAGCACGTGAAGACCACAACCAAACGCATCGCAACGTAACAATAAACTCCTGATAATCAAACAACTCCTACTCCTCCTCCTGGTGTAATCCTCCACATGGCGCTACCAGACAAACACAAGCCGCAGTCTTCGAGCAGACTAATTCCATCTGTTCTTCGGTTCCTTTGTAAAACTGTACGTTTAAATGCAGTGACTGATGATCCGGTGCCGAGGGTGACGGTCTCTCTGGCCCTTGCGGAGCCTCCTACACTGGGCCGGTCAGGGGGTAGGTAGGGACCAGGGACCTGCCGACGCTGCCCTGAGGAGGGAACCAGGGGAATGCTCCTCCACAGAGGCTCCGTTGCTGGCCTCGCAGTCAGCAGCCCCACATCTGTGGCCGTGGCTGTGGGTCCACAGCTGTGGTAACCATCTAACCCGGATCCACACACTCACACCTACACACCCCAACCCCCCCCACACCATCACACGAGTCTAGGTGGGGGGTACCGCTAGGTGGAAGTACACGTGTATTGTACACGCGCGTGTGCACTCACACATGCACGAGTAACACGTGCCCGCCCACACACACTTACACACTCAGGTACACACACAAAAGCACACACTCATATACACATGCACATGTGCACACTGCACACCACACTCTCTCACACTCGGACACACACACACACACACACACACACACACACACACACACACACACGTACTCACACATTAAAAAATGGTACCACACAGCTTTGGCTGTTTAGGCTATGTGGGGGGGATTGGAGGATGAGGGGGGGGGGGCGGCGTCAAAGCCTGAGAGTGTGACATCATTCCCCGGTCGTCTTGTTGTTGTCTCTGCGCAGGAGACAACAACAGGAACGTGAGTGTGTATCAGCGCAGCGCACTGGAGATAATGCTCAAACAAACAGAGGCCATGATACAGAGAAATGCAACAGGAAGTGGTCAGAGGGCAACAATGGGGCGGGGGCATATAATTGTTGCTTGAGGACAGATTGTTTCATGTGTATCCTACTCAGTTACGTTTCTGATGTTGTACAGCAGGCTAGCTTGTCTATGTTCCCTAGATAATATTCTCATGGAGAGGCACAATTTGCTTGTGGCTAATATATCCACCTTTTGAAGAGAAACATTCAAAGTGGAGCTCATATGAGGTTATTGCTTTTTGATTGTATATAAACGGCCATAGTATACTTCCCACCTTAGATGGTGGACACCTGGTCATGTTCACCTTATGACACTGAGAAAGTGGAAGGATAATAAATTGCAGGTTCTTTCCATGATTTCTTCTCTGGCGAATTCTTCAGTCCAATTATCAAACTGTGCTTTTTGCCAACTGGTTACCGCCTGAATGTACATTTCCATTGTATATCCCTGTGGCAATCATGTACTCATGTCATTACTATCTGTAACAAAAAACGTAATGTAGTCTATGGATAGTGCGGATATATGAATTGAGACCGATAAAACTAGGCATCAAATATTTTTACCACCTCTAGCATGACAACGGGTTAAAACATTTTCATCAGTGCTGCTTCAGGGGTCATAACCTAAATAGTGCTAAAAGCCATTTTGTAGTCAGGTGTTTGTATCAATCTGTTGGTCGATGTAAACGGCTGCTTAACGATTATTGGATTCACGTCACTATGTTTACGTCATGATTCTGTAGCCCGGGTGTAGCGCAAGGTGTGTGGAGAAACCAAGAAACAAACTTTCAGATGAATTACATAACATCCCAGTAAGTAAAACAAAAAAAAGGAGAAACAGACCAAGCACTTATTTTAACATTTTCAACCATACAGCACCATTTCCCAGGAGAATACGCAGTCATTAGCAGACACGGGCAGGATGACAAACCCACATATAGGCCTACACACTTACAGACAACCCCTGGAGGATCCAATTAGTTGGCATCACCTGTAATTCAATAAAAGACGCACACGAACCCCCGCCTTGATTGAATCTCTCTCTCGCTCTCTCTCTCTCTCTCACTCTATCTTACTCAGGCGTGTGCTTGCTTGCATGATTTATAAGGTGTCATTGGTGACTGCATTTTCC
Source organism: Trisopterus minutus (assembly GCA_027122715.1). Lineage (NCBI taxonomy): Eukaryota > Metazoa > Chordata > Actinopteri > Gadiformes > Gadidae > Trisopterus > Trisopterus minutus. The sequence goes on along the minus strand of JAOPUD010000154.1, from coordinate 1,995,615 downwards.
TCAGACCAAATTGGAAAGGCATAGCTTGCATCAGAGAAATCAGCCCTGTTAAAGGGGAATACGAAGACACGTGCATGTGCGGTGGTGCCATTAAATCTCCAGAAATAGGCCTATCACAGCTTCTTCTTGCCCATGCAGTCTAACCCTAACATAAGCAAAGTCTTAGCTTGGAGAGTCTGTGTCTAAACACTCACTGCCCTTCATATTAAACCCTCCACCCTCCAATCTCCATCTATGCCATACATCAACGTGTTCTTAACCTGTCCACGTTTTGAAGAAGAAGAAGAGAGATAGCAACGGAGAAAGAGAGAGAGAGAGAGAGAGAGAGAGAGAGAGAGAGAGAGAGAGAAAGAGAGAGGCAGAGTGATGGAAAGAGATAAGTATGGTGGCAAAAGGAGAAAGGAGGAGTAGTAGTTACTCTGAACCAATCTTTATTTGGTTCCATTCCATAACTGCTACCAGGGTGTATCTTGTTGTGGAGAGCTAGCTGCTCTAGCCATGAATAAATATCACAATTTGGTTTGGCCAGCACAGTACCTTGCTCTCGAGAATGTGGAAAATATATTGGGTTTCTAAAATCAGAAAATAGATAGATAGATAGATAGATAGATAGATAGATAGATAGATAGATAGATAGATAGATAGGTGTTAATATTTGCAAAATGACAAAATATCTCCAAGCATTACGCCTCACATTCTCACACAGGAACCAGAACTTTTGCAGGGGCCTGTAGGGTCAAGTAGCAGTAACAGTCACAAAGTCCTCCACACCTACCAGTAAATGTAGTAAAACACACTGTGACAGCATTTTGCATGTGGTGAAGCGGCTGCCTCATTGCTTTTATCATTCACTTTGTGGGAGTCTAAAGTAGAGTGTATGTCAGATTCAAATACATTGGAGTTAAAGGCTGGGAGGCAGCAGCTCCAACACATGCAAAGTGCTGTCACAGTGGGTCGCCGACACAGTGCCTGGAGCAAGCCACCAACAGGGCTCAGATCCACATGAAGTTTCCCCAAAAGCAATTCCTCTGCTCCAAGCTAGCCTACAGGACCAAAATAATAGCGAGGGGCAACAGCAACAATGAGCGCACCATTGCGAGGTAAACACAGGTGTAGCTCATTCATTATTTAATCAATCAGGGAATGCCATTGCACCAGTATACCTAGTGATGGAAATGCTCACTGCCACTGCCATTGATTGGAATGGGCGGATATTTAATGTTACACGCTTAAACCTCCATGTTGTCTACCCTGCAACAAGAGAAAGACGAGCGTTGGTCATGTTTTTCCAACAGTTTGTTGTGCCAGGACTCAGGAGCCAGAGTGCGGTCCCTTAAAGCCTGTGGCACAAGCTCATACAGCACGGACACACAGACACACACACAGACACACACACACACACACACACACCAAAACAGGCACCAGGATCTTTGAATGAGACACTTACTTTTTTTTTTAAACACACAGGGCTTTGCGCGCACACACACACGTACACACACACACACCGACACACACACACACACACACACAAGGACACACACGCATGCACACACACACACACAAGGACACACACGCATGCACACACACACACACACACACACACACACACACAACCACACACAATGATACAATGTTAAGTGGTAGGCTGGCCTTTTAAGTAGCTAAGGTAACTGGCTTCTTTCTCTGCGAGCTGTCATTCAAAACTTGGGCTCCGAAAGCGACACAAGCGAATATTTAGAAGAGCCCTCTTGGCCTGGGCCCACAGAGGCCGGGTGGGAGAAGGGATGAGAGGCAGTGGCAGAAGGGCCTGTTATTTCAGGTACACAGAGAAGGGCGTGGGTCATGGGTGACATGCAAGCCCTCAGCCCTTTTCTCTGCTGTTTCACTCGAACAATCAGCTCGCCGTGGTTTGTACGACGCTATACATTCAATTCCAGTTGGATTAAGATTGTTAGCTCTTACCCTTATTTATATTCGGTATCGTTTTCCCAATTCCAAAAATAACGACGCCTTCCCATCAGTCACTGTAATTATATGAATGCACAAAATGTACTGAACCGCTCCAAAAGTCCGGTTGGAGAACAGGTGTACACAATGCAGAGTTGTGTCTCAGTACAGGACCCATAATGCAAATATGCCCGAATAACATTAATGCTTGTTGTATTATATTTATGATTTGTAAGTATTTATGTATGTATTAGGTATGTATGTCAAGTAAATTGAGAAACAATTTACTCCCAATCGGTAAGAGACACACTTGTTTTAACTAATTTAACAAGACATGAGGTATTGATGGAATCAGACGCCCTGGCAGTGCATGCTGGGAAATGTGAGGTGGACTTGAGGTGTGTACTCTGAAGGGAAGTCTGCAGGCAGACAACAACCCGATCAAGGGAGCTGGAATTTCCCATGTGTGCGAGGAAGTTATGAATGATAAATGAAAAATTATGAATTCTTCTTATCATCAACAATGCGATCTGCAATGATTTGTCTCCTCCTTACTTAGTGCACCCAGCACACGCTTGCTTACAGACATCATTATGCAATGCTGAAATTGGCTCAGGCTTCACATGGCCATGATATTCTATCCTACAATACCACCGCCACACGGTGCAACCACATACAACAATGCTAATGTTCAGTGATATGATTACTGTCATTATCTACAGCAGACATGAGTATGACCTGTGTCATTACAGATACTTTCACCATGTCAATGCACTTCAAGCAAGCAAAACCAGAACCATGTGTAAACTATGTGAATAGGACTTTCGAGCAAATCTCAAAACATCCCAAATAAGCCCCAACGATAACAGTTGTCCTCTGTGTAGATTAAGGAGAAGATCTGTTTGGGGGCCGTGTAAAGTCAGCGGCTTCAGGGATGTCCACGAGGGACCCGTGATGCTCATGTGCTCCTGGGGGCCATACATCTTACGTTTAGAGAGGAACACAAGGGCCAACATGTGGGGCCAGAGATCCCACCAAGAGATCTCGGGCAGGAGCTGTTATGCAAAAACCCACAGGGAGAAGCGCCTTGTCCGACCCTCATGCTTTCAATGTACACAGCATCACCCGCTCTCGCTCTCGCTCCCTCTCTTCCTCCCTCCCTCTCTCCCTCCTACTCTGTCTCCCTCTCCCTCCCTCCTTCCCTCCCTTTCGGACACACACAAAACACACATGAACGACCCAATTAGTCACAGAGAGCACACCAGAGAGCCTGATCTCCCCTCCCCCCACTGTGCTATATAAGGTGAGGGGAGGAGCTTATGCTAAAGATGTGCTAAAGACATCCTGCAGAGTGCTTTGTCATTCCCTGGCCCTGTGTGTGAAAAGGGGAAACGGCATGGGCGCATAAATGTGCGCATTACACAAGCACACACAAGCACTTAGGGTTAAGAGAAAGTAAGGGGTTAATCAGTGCTCACATCTTTTGTTTATCATTGCTCCCTTCTGCTCTTCAGAACCAATGCAAACCAACAAAGCAATCAATCAGAACGATCGCTTGAACCCCGGTCACATTCAACACCGCATACATATTTACAAGGTCCCGTTGGAAATATCTATAAATCAATTTCTTTCGACCTAAAAAGTCAAATAAAACAACTTTGGAACGTTGTCTGACCTCTGCAAAATGTTGTTATTACTGAAAATCAAACTTAAAACCCAGGCCCACTTCGGAAACCACTGGCTGGCCCTGACCTGGTCTGGCCCGTGTCAGGCCCGGATCTGGTCTGGCCTAGGTCTGGTGTGGATAAGAAAGGCCAAGACGTGAGCGGGCTGCTGTGTTTATCCTGTCGGGGTATGTTAAGACCAGGCCACATTCCTCTAGTCCCTAAATTGCAGTGTTAGATTACAGCACCAGAGTGCATGAGAGCATGTGCTGGGGAGGAATGCACGCTCACACGCACAAAACACACACACACACACACACACACACACACACAAAAACAACAACACACATGTGCGCATGTGTGCGCTTTAAAGAAGGATGCCAAAGTCGTGACAGAGGCAGCGTGTTTACCGGTAGAGCCTGCGGTCTCCAGTCACCAGGGTGGGACAGACCAGACCAACATGGGGACCGCTAGATTCAGAGACCATTTAGTTCATCCTGAACCCAATATCTAAATTTAACATCAAAGACAACAACATTGACAACATTGTTTTCCTCGGTTCAACAACTACGTTGTTCCTTTATCAGGGCCCCTGCTGTGACGGCTCAACCGACGGTTGTGGGCTGATGGTAAATCCTTGTGACGTACAAGGGTCCTCCCATGGTCTGGGACTGCATCAGAGGGAAAGCGCTGTCACCACCGCCGTTACACCTCCACTTGATGTAAATACCAGCTATAGCACCCATGACATGAACGCTGTTAGCCTATAGCATCGCACTGTAGGCTCTGCTTCTCACACTGCATCTGCTAATGATGCTCCCCCATAATGAACCATGGCCCTGGAACCACTGGAAATCAAGATGGTCATCATCTCAAATGTGTAGAATATCTAATGATGCAAAGGTACAATAAACAATCATAAATAAGGTAAACTTTGATATTTGGAATGAGTCACAATTTTTTTGTTGTACATATCAGTTATTCATAGAAGTAACCCAATCATAATATTCATGATGATGATGATAAGGATGATTAGTATTATTATAAATATTATGTTATGATCCGTTTGCTTGTTATTATCATTCAATTGATGATACAACCATGTAATAACATCTTAATAACATCTTAAAGAAAATAAAACGCAAGCACGACAAAAGGAATGCAGATGAACTTCCCTTGAAATGAAAAGAGCGTTGAGCCCACACGGCATTGAACGCGCATCACACAGCACCTTTCATATTGTATTGTGCGCACAGAACGATGCGCAGCTTTTCACATTTTATACCCACATTAAAACCTATTTATAAGTGGAAAGCACACGGCAAATGATCATAATGAGCGTTCAGTTTAGCCGATATGACCACGATATCGTTTAATACACCTTTAAAGGTGTTGCATCACCTTGCATACCTGGTCGTCTCTACCCTGAAAAAGCAGCCATCCTGCCGTCACTGCAGTAATGGCACCTACTGACCGCCATTCTGATCTCACGGCGCTCAGCAAATGGTGATGGGATTAGTAAAACACGGTAAACGCAAGTGTGTTATTGTGCATGGAGCCCTGACGTTAACGTTATAACACGCAGACAGGGCAACCCAACAAACAACCATACGCGCTGCTTCGTCGTCAGAGCCCTATTATAGCCACTGTGATTAGTAATATATGGGGCGGCAGCTCCGTTCGAGTGCAGGGAGCTTCGGTCCCACTAATTCGAGAAGCGTAGATAAAGGGAACACAAACGCCAAAATCAACCATGAACAATTGCTGGAAATACGTGTTGATCCAATAAATCCCGCGAGAAGGAAAGGAAACAAGCATCCGCTGACGCTGGTGCTTATTGCACGGGCGAACTATAACAAAAATCATATATTTTCTCTACCTGCACAAGTTGACATTTGCTGCGGCGATTTTGGAGTCGTTTTCTTGGCTTCTAGTGAGGTCTCTTTGCCTTATGAAACAAACAGATGTTCCGTAATGGTCACCGGCGCCTTAAGAAAGCCGCAGGTGTTATTTATAGGCCATTTGTCAGCCCCGTTATTCGTGTTCAGGTAAACATAATGATGGCTCCTGTACGGACGCTGGGCGGCACACAGCGCGCAGCTTCACTCTGTCACCGTTGTGGCGTCAGCAGGAAAAAAGGTGCTCTTCAGCGTCTACGGATATTTTTTATTGGCTGCACCCGTGAAAGTGGGCATAATACAGGTAAAGAATACACCCAATGAGGGAGACCGTTTCAAAACAGGTGGTGTTTAAAGATACATCTAAAAAATATATAATATTAACTTAAATTATTACAGGCAATACAGTCAAGACAGCTTTTTTTAATATGTGCTTTGTTATTATAGTTGGTAAAAAATAATTAAATAAGAATTCTCAGCAAGCATATTTATCGTGTATTCTAATCTCACGAAGCGGTCTCTAAAAAGCATTCCTTATATAGCCTTGAGCAGGGCTACAGCTCATTTCTTCACCGTAATGTTCGCACTGCCCACAATTGCAACTACACAGGTGTAATTCCCCTTCCGCAATACTACACAACCATGAGTAATTCCGAATAAACCACAGCGATGAATTACCAGTACAAGCCAGACAAGGAAACAACATAGTAAATGGCTATCTAGTCTTACCAGCAAGTAAACATGTGGCGTTGCTGTTAAGCAGGGAGGGGTGGTCCTGCGACTGAAGTGAAAGTGGACCCACCAGCCCGACAAAATAAAACAAGCGTCCAGTCCCACAACAGCCTTCATCAGGGCAGCGGTCAGCCAACCAAAGCACACCGATACCTCATCCGTTTGTGTATTTATCCCCCCGGTACGAAAATAAACAAGTTTAGATACTCCCTAAAGTTGAGCTGGTATTTTGCATTTCACTGGGTGATCAGAGTGGTTCGGATTTTAAGTTAGCAGAACTAGCTCTTCGCACATTCTGTTCAAAAGAATTGAACAAAAGTACCACAGCACGCTGATCTGCAAACTATACGAGCGGCATATGCGTGTGTCGCGACCAGCAATGGGCACAGTGTAGGTGGCAGACGAGAAGGGAAGGAAAAAAAAGTGTGTAAAGAAGAAGCGGACGCTCCCCACATCCTAACGGTCCGGCGCAGCCAGCACCGCTAGGCGGAGGGAGAGACGAGAGCCAGGTATAACGGTACACCGCATTGGGATATGCCCACTACTTTCAACGTTAAGAAGTCCTTAAACATTGCGCCAAATAGTCCAAAAGTCGGTCAGCGGAGTTGCTGAAATACAGAATCACGTCATCGATTCCGTCGGATCGATTTTCCGAGCTTTTTAGGACTTTTCACTTACCGCTATTCCTCCTCGGGTTTGCCTGTTTTCTGCGCTTACACCTGAGGCCATCCGCCATGATCCTTTCGGTCTGGTCTGAAATGCAGGCGGAGAGTCACCTCCTCTCTCGCACCCCCCCACCCCACCTCCCCCCCA
>JAOPUD010000154.1:1940060-1956918 GCA_027122715.1 Trisopterus minutus | reverse complement strand
TTTCACCCCTCCGACCCACCCGACTGACCAACAAGACATCAATAACCGTCAGATACACGTTTGGAATTAAAGTGAAACGGGAAAATGGATGCTGCTGAGGAGGTGAGAAGGCAGCTGTCGCCTGGCAATTGCAGCTCGGTTGCGCAGGAGAAAAAAAAGAGACAAAAGAGAGAAAAGTCTGAATTTGAGAATGTCTTTCACAATGTGTAAAGTGAGAATAATGAACAAGGTGGGTTATGTACGATGCAAAAGTTGCGAAAGTCTGCTGAAATATGACTGCAAAAAGGCATGAAATTCAGTGCTGCAAAGGAGCCTGGACGTATTTTTAAATTGTTCCGTTATTCTATTTATTTTAATCTTAACATTAATGTTTTTTCCAAGCTGTTTTCATAAATAAATAATGTATAAAAAGAATAGAATGACTCCTCTTCTTGCCTAATAACCCATCCTACGTTTTACGATTTAATGTGAGAAAATAGGCTGTTGTTGTTTCGTTGTTTTGTTTTTTGTTGTGTTTTTTTGTCGCCTGTGGCCTACGCTTACAGGGAAACTCGTTACAGAAAATGTCTGGCTATATTTAGGTTCAGGCTTAAAATGGTTATCTAGGTGGGGTTTCTGGCTGGGTTTGGGGCTTTTCAGGCCTGATTAATGCTCTACAGGTAACACCTGGGTACTTTCCAGGCTGTCAATTACTCAACATGCATTTATGACCGACAATATGATCCTGCCATCCATGACCCTGCTCAAGCTCCCGATATATACTGCGGGTGGAACTGCATGTGTCTGGGACACCAGGTCTGCCTATGGGAGCCATTTGATCCTTGTTCACCTGCCTGGAGAGTTATGTCTGCATTCTCTGCAGGAGGCCAAGTCTGTTTGGACTCAATCGCTTCAGATAATTGTCAACAGTTTGAGCTATTTTTCAGGCTCTATATTGCAGAAAAGGGCAGTTACCACGCTGTAGTCATCACAGGTAAGGCCGATGTAGGCAAAACTTAACATGATATTGTCTCGGTCAGTGTTTCCCTCATTATATTTTGAGACAGCCCTCTGGATACAATATATTCTTGATTAAAAAGCGTTTGTAATTTCTCCTGTGTATACAGCACCATGGATGGCAAATTTAATTTGCTGTTTTTGAGTCTTTTGAGCAGTCAGTACACCACCATGATGTCAAAGCTAGCTAACACTCAATTGTGTACTGAGTGTTGATTTGACTTTTCTTTGTGCTATCTACCGTCCACCGTGAATCTGCTACTAACATGTCAATATGTATTTCCCTTTCCATTTCCAAGCTCTTCATTGATTTTCCTTCCGATTGTTTTTCCACACAGCCTGCTCTCCCTCCCCAAGCCGTGTTGATCCCCTGTTGCTTCTTATCACTTTATCATATGTTTTTTTTCAGGATAGTGTATACTTACATCAAATCCATGATCACTTATTATGGAAGCCCCAACAGGAGTTCATACCCGTTATTGAGTCATACAGACAAGAAACCTGCACTATGGAACTTTTCCACTGCCACTATTTACTCAATTGAAAAAAAATCTGAACTGTAAATGTCTGGTTCACAAACATAAACATAGGTAGTGATTGCTGACTAATGGGATTTATGAGTGTTTCAGCCCCCTATCATAGGCATATTAGGTTTTCTTCCACACATTGAGCGGCTATGTTTGAGTCATTTGAACAAAGCTTTGGCAAGGCCACAGAGTCTAATGTTTTATGCATATCTTCAGAGGGCCAAACAAAATACACAAAATAAATACCTTGCTGTTCGAGACAATAGATACAATCTAGATTTTTATCACATTTCAAAACCAGTTGGACACCTAATTCAGTGAGGCATGCCCTCTCCTCCTTCAACAGGAAAGCAAATGCTCCAATTAGTCCCAGTATGAGCAGTGAAAGGCGTCATTTAGGCCTAACAAAAGCCCTCTGTAGGAGACCCCTGACATGGAAATAGCGAGAAGTGAGATTTCTGTGCATATCTGCTTTGACACCGGCTGTAATTGAAGCATTCAGGGTGGAGGCCAATCGGTTTGTTGATAACAGCCGTGAATTGATTTGTATTCCTCCAGGCTGCTCGGATTCATTTTATGTTGCGGTTACGGAAAAAAGACACAATCTAGTGTATTTGTTAAGCTACTGCAGGAAATGTCAGAGAGAGAGCAAGGCATGTTGATTGTGTTTTCACTGAAAATTGGGCGTGTCTCACTATTCTGAATGCGCGCTCGATAGAACAGCGTTACCGACACTGTCTCAAATTCCTGTTGTCTTTGAATTTTCTGAACATTTAAGTTATACATGACGTGTTTTGTTGTTAGTTTTGTTATTCTGAACGTGAGCCATATAGAACAGTCTTGAACAATAAGTCTCGGATTCCGACGTTCGAATATAAAAAATAATTGAATATTTTTGTAAAATCACACACAAAAAGAGTGAATCCATTTTGTTGAACACTGGACACATAATACCTCACATAATAACATCATATATATGTATTTAATAAAATCTTTCAATACAAAGACATCAGGAATACTCTGCCGGTGTCTACTTTATATCACCTGGATAACAATTAGCATTCATAACCGCTATCTCTCCATGTGGATATTAACATACACATTTGAAACTGTGAAGAGACTCAAATAATGAAATCGTCTTTCACAGAGTTCCTTTAAAAAAACAAAACATATTGAGCAACTATTATTATTGGAACAATTAGTTCCCCTCAGCCTGCTCCTAGCGGGCCCTTAAGCTCTGCAAATGTATGCTAATAGTCGTTCATGGCCAAACGGAGTCAAAGATAATTATAATATTTGTATTCATGGTGCTTCTGGTAGGATTTGATTACATTTCAGTCAGAGTGGAGCTGGAATCAGGCAGAGGGTTAGGGGGGCCTTTAGCAAACCAAGGGCCCAGAAATGACAATTCTGTTAAAACAGAAAGATTACACATAAACCTCGGGGAATAGGCCCAGAGGCAAAGAATGTAGTCTCTGAATCTAACACGTAATAAGCATTCTGCAAGCTGGTTGGAAATGACACTGATGACTGATGAAAAAAAACACAAAGTGAATGGTTTCTTGAAGAAAATGGTATTCCTGCTATCGAACAATGGTGTATTGAGCAACATAATGTATCATGTATAAAAATTGACTGGTTCCAGGAAAACAAATAGCAGGACATTTGTGGGGTATTGTGTGGATGAATGAGTGCCTGTAGAATAGGACCGTAATGACCCAACACAGCACCTTACCCTGGTAATGACAGGCCTCATTGATAAATCTCTCTCTCTCTCTCTCTCTCTCTCTCTCTCTCTCTCTCTCTCTCTCGACCAAACTGTATAACCCCCAGTAGTAAAGCTTTCTTACAATATAAAGGCCATATAACCACTCTCCCCACTGTATTCTGGACAGCTTGTTTACTAATTGATGTCCAAACCTAACGTAGCCCCATGTAAAAAGTTATGAGCACTGTGAGCCAGTTAGACTTCACTACTACAATCAGGTAGAAGACATAGACTGCATGACATTTTGCATATATTTCAATAATTTATTCAGGGAATGAGCGCTCAACCTCATAACTCCGACGTAATTACGCTTAAAAACTGCAAACACACGGATTTAAGGAGAGCTTGATCACAGTACATTAGGAAGTTGAATCTCCATCAGATCTCATTATGACGTCGTTATACCAGAGTTACAGTTGAGACATCGTTTCCTCCGTTGCAGAGTAGGCACCCGGAGCCTAACCAGGTGTTAAACGTGGGCTGGCGGTGCATAGCAATAGGGTTCTTGTTGTCAGATGCCTTGTGTTACCGCATATCATTTTGAAATATTGTGCATGTGGCTGGTTGCCTTACGCTCCGCTGCCTCCGAAGCTTTTTACGGCTGAAAGGAGGCCGTAACCAACAACCCGACGGATGGCGTATCAGTGCGGAGCCAAAACGCTGCTCGGAGCATCTGTCCGTGAGCGTGTGCGACCATGGCAGGCGTGGCACTTTACTGCTGAAGTTACCGCCAGACGCAGCAGATTTGACTTCAAACAGACTATAAATACGAATGGCAGTGATAATGGATAATGTACCATTTGAAACACATACTCATATTCCCTAAGTGGGCGTGCTCAGTGGCCAACTGGAGACTCCAGGGCAAGAGGCTGTTATGCAACTTCAGATGAATACTGTATTGGTGTCTACATTGGAAGGAATAATGTTTGAAGTAACTAACTAAGCTAAAGTGAATTGTAAGGCCTTGGTTTAATGTCCCCACCTTGTGTTAATGAATGTATCTTTCTGTGGCAGAAGTCTTTCCTGAGGCATGATATCCTGCTTAGTATATGTGTTTGTTTATGTGTGTGTGTGTGTGTGTGTGTGTGTGTGTGTGTGTGTGTGTGTGTGTGCGTGCGTGCGTGTGTCTGCGTAAGGACTCCCATCTGTTAGTGCTTCATATACTGCACATATATAATGGCTGCAGGACGGACCAATGCCCCATGGAGGATATACAGTCTGACTCCTGCAGTTTATTCCACAGAGCATCCCCCAGACACATCATTCTGCCCACTGTTATGTGCCCATTAAATACTTCATAACACTTTTGTCACGTTGGAGTGGAGCAGAGTGATAACTGGCCCCTTATTCACGTCCACTCTGCAGCGGTAGAGGCAGTCCAACCAATGGGGTGGTCGGTGCCCCTACATCGGCACATTTCTTCTTCAGCTCTGAAGGCGAGTACAAGGTGACCAAGCGGCTAGGAGATCAGCTGTCAAAATGGATTTGATATTCAATCAAGCGCAACCCTTCCTAGAAGGCTCCGTCTGCCTTCGGCTGCCGTTGCAGCGGCGCTACTGCTTGGAGTCCTCGCTGGCCTCGTGAGACCGTCCACATATTCAGGTTTGCCTTTCACAATGACAATTAGTCTGGCCTTGGTCGCTCCTGCTATTGATTTCTTAACATGGGCACGGCCTTGGGTTGTTTGGAAAACTCCAACCACAGCCAATCAGAGAGGCGCTCTTACTCTCTTACACTCTTGCCAAAGAATGTCGGAAGTAAAGCAAATGCCGTGTCTCCTCTAAGGAAATGCTTGCCTCCAAATCTTTGTTTAACTTTGTACATTGGTATTCTATGACATTGCCTGACATAGCCCGAACGATTTGCGATTTTAGTCTGGAACAGTCTGGAAATTTCCGGGGGGGTGTAATCAATTGAACAGACCAAAATGGGTCTTGACTCAATTGGACGGACGTACAGCCAATCAGAGCAATGAAATGTAGGACACATAGAGGGCAGCCATCTTGGTTGTTTATAAAAAAAGGCCTCAATGGTGCTCCCATTGGCACTCCTCTGTACAGTCATCATATCAACCCCGCCCCATTATCAATGAACGGTTATGATTGGCCAGACACGGGCGAGGTCTGCTTGAAATCGGTCGGACCGGGAGGTGGCCAGTTGCGTAAGCCAAAGCACATAACACAAGCTTGCAAAATCTGCTGGTTCCCAGGCTACTTATACGATCTATCTGATCTGAAACAGTTTTGATTGCCCGCTCAATCTCTCTCTTGATTGCCCGCTCACTTACCTTGGGTGCCCTCCATTTCCATCACCTATGATTTCGGTTAGGAGGAGGCATTCAAAAGGCTTGAGGCCACCCTGATCAGCAGAGAAAACAAAATCTGAACTCGCTCATCAGAGCAGGGTGTTCTCACAAGATGGTCCCCCACTGCTCCAGATTAAACATGAACGGCCATGGGCTGCTTCTCCCTCCGTGTGCTAGCAAGGAGGGCATCAAAGCTTAAGCGTCTTCTATCTTAGTCATCACAGCTGATCATCCGCCACAATCCAGAGAACTGAGAACGAGAGGTCGGTACTTCCTGTGAAGGGTTGTTCCCAGATCATCATCATTGTCAGTGTTACTCAGACACTCAGACACACTGTTACTCAGAATCTGACTTTTGTAAAGGCAGTGTAGATTATTACAGAACCAGAAACAGTTTGTGTGCATGGTTAGCTATGGGCGATAGATGAACGCAATTACCTGGGATGCTCTGGCATCATTTGTTAGGCTTTTTATTTGCATTTCTTTATTTATTTTTTATATAAATGGTATTTCATAGCAATTTACAGTTGTGGATGACATTAGTTAAATATTTCATAACGACTTGCATTGCTTATTTAGTGTGGCTTTCTTAGCTTAGATTGAGAGTTCTGATGATGAAAGTCCACAGTGGTTATCCACCATGTGTAGTTGAACGGAAGAACAATGGCGATACTGAAGCATATGTCTGAACTTTTTAGCAAGGATATAGCCAGCTAAATCATTCTTCTTTACAGACCCTGTGATATTTGAGACTGATGGATTAAAGAAAAAAAGGGTGCCTTTTCCATGATTTGCTGAAATCTGTCTCTGTCACATGGTGTTCAGAGGCTTGTAAACTTGTAATCCATCACAGACTGTAGGTGGCTGGTCTCTGACCTTGGCTCATAACATAGGCGCAGTTTAGAGGGCAGGGGGGCGGTGGGAGGGGAAATGTCCCCTCCACATTTTTATATTCTACTTGTTTTTTTCTCTTAACAGTATTACCATATTTTTTTATTCCACAATAGATCAATATTGAGTAGATGCTCTTGGTTTTCTAAGCATGTGATTAAAACACATTTTCAGAAAGTAAAATAATAATTAATCATAATATACTGTAAATACTCAAATGTATACAATAAATGTACAATTCAAACAACATTTAGAGAGATTATGATCTGTTGCCAAATGTGCGGTGTTGGCTGTGGTACGCTAGTACAGCTTATGGCAAAAGAACATTCAGTTATCAGAAAAAAAGCTGTTTATCATTTGATGCTGACCAACTCCCACCGTTGGTTCCCCCCACCTGTCAAACCAAATTTGCACCCCTGGCTCATAAACAGCAGAGGTGATGTGTTCCAGCCAGAACATTACATGAACAATTACACAGAGGGACCATTAAATGTGTTTGCCACTATACCAAGTGGTTGACAATGGAGCTGGGGAGGGAATACAGATGGGGGTGGCCTTTAAAGATCAATGTGATGACAAACGAGATGTGTAAAACAGCACAGCGGATGATTGCGACAAAGTTAGGCAACAAGAGGGTTTTTTTGGGGTGTTTTATCCTATACAGACATACCCTGGCCAGCCGGCTGTCCATATTGATAATTATCTGTCTTTGAAACTGGAAGTCTTGAATAAAGATGTGATCCAAAATATGATTATATGTAAAACTTGGGGTGTGGGTGGGCAATGCGATAAGGATGCAAGAACCAATGTCCAATAATCAACATTGGATGAATCCCTCTGCCAAGCCATTCTCCTGTCTGTGTGAGATAAAGCACACATGATGAGAAAAGTCTGATAACTATAATAAGTATTCTCACAAGTTTGCAAATGAAGCACGGCTTATTGTAACTCCGATGTTTAAAACCTGTGTACTGAAATAGAATGATATGACAGAGGTAGAGATTAATCTATTAAAGAAGTCAGGACTTCAGTGTCTGAAGAAACACCATATACATTTCAGTATAAATCTGTATGGTATATTCCATTACCACCTTATTCCACACTCCTGCTGCCCTAATTCACACCTAAGAAACCGCAGATCAGAGTGAGCCAACAGCTATCGGTCCATAAGTGTCTCTGCAACAGTTACAACTTTAACTGCTGCTATTGCCAGTGGTGAAAAGTTTAAATGATGAGATTATACATCTCTCCTCTTCTGACCCGTAAATTGGTGAAAGACACATAGAAATGTGTCCACACCTTAAGCAACAACACATAATCATATATATTTCAAATGCATTCAGGAAGGCTGCAATTTGTATATCAAGCACTGACCCATAGCTGTGACATTATAATTACCACATGGCCATCCATGGGCTCAAAATATGTCCTTGTTTTTCAGTTACCAACTGTGGAGTTTAGTTTAAGTTCTTTAAACTCATAAGGATAGTTTAAAGATGATTTTTTGAATTCCCCACGGTAGTAGAAACCATTTAACAAACAATGACAGAAGGCTGTGTCCTGAAGCAGAGAGACTAGAAGACAGAGTGTGACTCTTTGGACTGCGATGGATGAAATCTCTGAACATAGTTGCCAGACACAGGTCCCTCAGGGAAATGCTACTACTTCAAACATACACAACACAGGAAAAATGCTGATATCCTCCCGGTGTTGATAGAATGAAAATCAAAAGACACCATCATAGTGTCTTTCTCTTTGTTGTTTGATGAGTAAATAAGCAAGGAGTGGTGGGACACACATCAAAGAAGAGAAAGTAATCCAGAAAATCGACAGGGTTTCTGGGATGAGATCCATCTTCCAAAGCCTGCTTTTATCGGACAATATCGATAAAGATATTTGCAAACAGCTTAAAGAGATGTCATCAGAGATGATAAGGGGGTGATCCACAAGCAGGAAATGATAATAAAATTTAGGAATTACAAAAAAAAAAAGAACAAAGAAGCTAGAGTTTGTGAGAGACTGGGAAGAAAAATCATTAAGATATCAGACTGTAGAAGAGATATAAATTAAAGCAGACAGATGGAAAAGTGGTACGCCTAATGGAAATTTAACAGCAAGTGAAATGGGGATACTGCTGAACAGAGTACAGCATCTCCCCAGGGAGCATAACAAATAACAGGGGATTGTCAATGTCAGCATGCAATGCAGAGGAAGCTAATGGGAGTTGTGGCTGAGGCGGAATTAGAAGCTGCAGCGATTTTGTCACACTGACTACAGTGTCACAGCTTAAAATGACACCTAAAAAGAAAAATTGGGGAAGCTATTAGAAAAATGTGTTCAATTTCGGATACCATTCCCATATTTTCTTTCACATAACCAGGATTACATTTTTTTTTACTGAAATGTTACCTCTAATTATATTCCTACAAACCCAAAACATATTTCCTCTCTTCTGCCAACCAGTGTCATATGACTCCAAACTTTACGAAAACTAAAAAATATATATATTATTACCCTTAAAATGTTCTGTAAAATGGTGTGTAAGAAGTAGAACGATTCTTAAGCTGTCAAAATGAGAATTTATCCCATCAACATGCCACTGCATGGGTCAGCCCCACCTAGAGGGTTTTTCCTGTGCTACTGCAGGAATTGTCATAATTGGAAGATTGAAACATTTTAACTGTGGTATGTGTTATGAACTATGATTTGAGTGTGATTAAGGAATGCCATAGCCACCAGTCAGCTATAATTGAGTGAAATGCTCTGTGAGAATATCAGTTTTGTGTTGACTTTGCATTCCTCTGTACAAACCAATAAAAAATGTAGACCACTCCGGCTAATTTCTTACCAATCAGGGCATCTCTTCTTTGATTGGTTTGTGAAACCTGTAAAATACAACACTACCCGATAGCGGAGAAACATAGGGAGTGAGGGAGCGCAGAAGTTGGGGACTTTTTGGTTTGTATAGTTTTCTCTCTTACTTTTTAAAATTCTCAAATCTTACCTACAGCAGCTTTAATTTGCTATGCTGTTGACAGAAATTAAAAGGAAAGGTTGCATAAGGTAACCCCCGTAACAACGGCTTGTTGGCAAATGGAAATGGAAGCACAGACACGCAGCAATATTTATTGCTGCAGACGCCATGTCTGCTGGTTATGACGGCTTATTTGCTTGTACTGCAAAACACCACAGTTGGCTCCTTAGCATTGCCGTCGGTACAAGTGCTAATTTCCGACATGAGTCATAAAATGGTCGCCCTGACATCGCCACACCAATTCACCACAGCGTATCAGTCTGAAACCCCAATCAATTTAGATTTCCAAGCGGTGTTATCAACAGTTGCAGACCAAAATGCCTCCGGACACAATTGGATTAGACCGACAACCAATCAGACCAACGCACAGACCCATCAGCGGCTGCCACCGTTGGTTGTTTCTGGCCTCAACGTCACTCCCATATGGCACTGCTCTGTCATCGTGTTAAACCCGCCCTGTATTAGACAAATGGTTGTGATTGGCTCGGTTGCTGAGCAATCTGTCTGAATGGGAGGGGGTGCATATGTCTCAGCAGATAAATCATTAGCTAGCAGATACGTCTGGTTCCTGGGTTAATAAAACACAGCAGCAAAAGGTACACTGGTCTTCTTTGCTTGCCATAAATTAAACATGTGAGCCCATAGAGTTCTCCTGCTGTTATTAATGGTGCTGCCTGGCTCTCCATACTAGTGGAGGAGATGAAATCAGTGGAGCGGTGAATCTAGGTGAACCACGCCGGTGATTCCTATCACATCTTAAGTCTTTACCCACCGCCCGCTCCCCTTTCCTTATCGCACGGGCCCGTATTGGTGTGTCGAGGGGACAACATTAATTAATAGCCCGACGGGGTTGTCCCCCTGCATGTCATCGCTCTGCATGCTGTGATATCATCGCCCGCCCGGGCTGATCCAGCCCAGCGATACGGGGAAACGGAGAGAGGTCACGGTGACTCCTTTTTTACTTTTGGTGGAAAATCTATGATGCTGTTATTGGTGCTCGGAGGCTGAGGTACAACGCCTCCTCTCTCCTCTCCTCACTGTGGGAAGGAGTAGAGGGGAGGCGGGGTGGGAGGGGTGTGTTAATAGGAATGGCGTTGGAAAACAA
Organism: Trisopterus minutus; assembly: GCA_027122715.1. NCBI lineage: Eukaryota > Metazoa > Chordata > Actinopteri > Gadiformes > Gadidae > Trisopterus > Trisopterus minutus. The sequence goes on along the minus strand of JAOPUD010000154.1, from coordinate 1,946,292 downwards.
GGTCGCCGTCATCAACAACCCCCCTCCGCCGTCATCCCCAAAGATGATCCGATCCGATCTGGAAGTTTCCATAAATCGGTTCATTAATCCCCTTCTGCGCATCTTATTTTCTCTCTACCGTTTCCTTCATTCCAGGCCAATGGCCTATAAATAAGAAACATATAAAGCTACCCCAATTAATAGCTTTACTGTTTCAAGTGGTGATTCATTGGACCTTTTATTGATACTGTATAATATGAATGTAAATTCCAACATGTGTATGCACAATACTGTAAACGCAAACTAGAAACAGACTATATAACTGGATACATCGCAGTACACTATGGCTGGCCTGCAGACTCAAAGGCCCAGTTAAAGGAATATTTGAGAATCACATTCTTTACTACTTCTACGAGCATGCCCTTTACAGTTCTCTGATGACTCAGGACCCATGACTCAACAGAACTCTGTAGATCAGTGTTGCAACAACCACCTCCCGCTGCACAGTGGGAACTGCAGGTGGACTCTAGACCAGGGAGCTGCAGGTGGACTCCAGACCATGGGACTGAGGGTGGACTCCAGACCAGGGAGCTGAAGGTAGACCTCTAGCCCAGGGAGCTGCGGGTAGAGGACTCCAGACAGAGTAGACAGTCCAATGGTTCAATCCGTGTGGAGGACAGAGGAGAGAGTCTGGACTCGTTCTGGGAGTAGACCCACAACTCTGATGAAAGGGGCTGCACACACACACACTTACAGAACGGGAAACACCACCAATGTCGCTAGGACACATGGCTGAATATCATACAGAGATTCAACTTTATACTTCAAGTAAGCTTAGGTAAGTCCTATAATCTTTTTTTCTCTATTTTCCAGTAGTTTCACCGGCTCTGATTTGCATATCAATAGAATCCAGAATATTTCCAATTAATGTCTACTGACGGTCAATAACTATGACATCATTATCCCCAACAAAAAACGTACACTTGAATCCTATTTGGCTGTTGGCTACTAGGGGATACTGGATTAACAATAGGGCTGAACAAGTTCATTCTGCAAGCTTTTATTTTTTTAAAGCTTCGAGTTATTGGCATGCCAAAGCACAGGCTTACCTAAAAGACCCTGTTGATTGTGAATGCCTTAAAATGGAACAATCTCTGATGGTACTAGAAAATGCAAATCACGAAAATCAGTTTCTTGGTCGAATCCCAAAGATGGCCATTATCGGCTTTGTGGATAATGAGTCATTATCCATTACAGCGGGAGACTACCAGGTTGTACGTCCATATGTGAAAGCAGCTAATACACAGGAAACTATAACAGCATTCCATTCAGATTTTGGCATTACGATGCAGAATCTTCAGCCCGTTAAGTTGATGGACAATCATATCCAGCTAAAACCTTTTAGCATGATATTCTGAGAAACGGTCAGAATACCAGAGAACATTTTCAATGTATTCAAGCTACTAGCTGTCAGCTAGTGGCACAAAGATAGATTTTTTTACTATCTGCCATGAATGTGGTGATGGTTACACATTTATGATGGTTACACATTTAGTTTCAACCTTGAAGCAGATGAAACGCGTGGACAACATGTGTAGATTGTCAGAACCGGCAAGCTTGAAGCATGATTCAGAAGAGCGGTTGGTGAGAACTGTCAATTTAGCATGTTGTGCAGTATTCTACTCGGTCGTAGAAATATCGAACAGATGTCAGGAGCTACTGAGGAAAAGTGGTTTTAATATGAATACCATGGAGTTAACCACTTAGAGTCAAAAGATTGCATACAAGGCTTAATTTCTGGGGGTAATGATGTGCAACCTACCCAGAGACATCCATCAGCTAATGACTATGACGGTGGTCAATACAGAACCTTCAAATGAAGCTGGAGCCCATTGTCTGGCTGTATATTACACCGCAAAGACAGTGTAATTTTTTGCACTGATGGAAATTTTCCCACATACTCAAAAGTTCACTGATGCCACATATCGATTTCTTAAACAGGGCTGTAATGACGTAATAAGTTATACACAACAGGTTCAGGTTCATCCAAGTACAGTGAGTATTTTTCTTTTTCAACATGTTTGATAACCAGCATTTTCCAAGAATGTATGATGCAATCGAACGGTAATGATGAAATGTAGTGAGAATACAAACAAGAGAATATATCATCAGTGAAAAATGAGACCAACAAGTAATTATTCATACTAAAAATGTATTTATGCTTGAATAAATAATTTCTTAAGGTCACACTCTTTGGCCATATGTCAAAAAATATAAACTCAATATTTTTTATATTTTTATATTTACACAGCGAGTGAATAAAGGCTAATTAATATTGATTAAATAATTCATACAAATGTAAAAGTTTGTATTTTTAGCCATTGATTACATTGTAACACCATCAGTATGCACATCATTAGTGCTACATCCAAAGTGTTTTGGGTCCATGTCAACCAACCTCTCCACTGCCACCTCAATACAGTTGCTGCCTCTATCACCATTTTCAATACCGTTCCCAAGTAGTACACCATATCATCCATCAGTTCTGGTTCGTCTAGCAAACCTTGCTCACAACCCAAACGCTCCTCAAACGCTTCTACAAACGTAATTAACATTTAGATAATTTAGCAGACACTTTTATCCAAAGGCACCCGTACAGTCACACACCGACGGCGGAGTCAACCATGCAGCCAGCTCATGGGTTGAACTACCAAGCTGCCGGTAACAAGTCCACCGGCTCTACCTCCCGAGCCCCCCCCCCCCTCCCCCATGGTTAACACCTCTTCCAAGACATGGATCCGAAATGTCCACATTTCATCATCCTCTTAAGAGTCATCTACACGGTAATTGTAGCTTTTCCTCTGGATTACCATGTACAGATTTGCGTTTTATTTTTCTGGCAGTTACATTATACAGATAACACACACATACACAGTGTACATGAAGAAAAACGATAATCTGTTGGCTGAGTTACCAGAATCAGACATAAACTCCAGCAGCCTTTAAAACCCTCCACTAAAGTTGTTCAAGCCATTTGCATGTCCATCCTAGTCTTCCAACAGTTTGTCATCTCTTTCAACACCCCTGAGAATTTTGCATCATTGTCATCTCATCATGATTATTCTTTTTCATTTTCGCAAACACACCTTGGCCAGCAACACGTTCCGGGGGAGCGACTTTTCTTTGTAGATCAAAGTAGCACATGTAGCCTTCAATTGAGTTAAGCCCTGTGTACGTCATTTGGTTCTGACCCGTTTTCTTTAGCACCCCCGCAGGGCTTCTAGGTCAGCACTCCGGTGGCGTCTGGATCTTTGACGGTTGTGAATGGTCCAAATGCAGGAATGTTTTCTCTTTCAAAATCCTGTGCATTTCATAACCTTATTTCTTCATCCATCCACAATTCCGGTTGCGAGTTCATAAACAACCGTGAGATTTATTGTGGTCGTCATCTGATTGAGAATTTTGGAATTCTCAATCAGATGACGGAATCAATACATTTAATATATACAGTATATAAAGCAGGGACCCCCGACACACACCACCTAGGGTGCTCCTCCAACGCCACGACACAGGTTGATGTTAGCTTATGGCAGAGTTGGAAGAATGTTACAAACAGAGCGGTTGTTCAATACAAACACGTCCGAGCTCTATCCTGAATGTGTAAGGTGATGGCAGTCCACAATAAAATATAGTAAAAAAAAATCTTACCATGTTGTATAGTCAAATGATGCTGCACATCTTGTTGTTCGGGACACTTCTCATGTATCTGTTCATGGGCGGGCGATACTGGCTCTCCAGCAGGTCCTCTTTTGACTTCAGTGATGATTGTTTGAAGTTGTATCTGTTAAGCAGGTCAAGTATGTTGTTTTTTTTAAACAGTCAAGATGACATAGAACTTACTTCAAATGTCTATGGGTACAGGCAGGCTACCTAAAGAAAATGGTCTTAGTGCTGTCTGAGTTTGATGGTTAAAAATATCTCAGCTCAGCACTGAGGACCTAGGATCTGCAGCGTGACACTGAGCCTGTGTCAGTGTCCTGCTCTCCCCGTCATCTCACCTTCAATTAAATCCAGCCTGAGAGGCTTCATTCAAATAATGAATAAGAGTTTTATTGTCGTATTCAATGTGAAATGGATTTGATGTTCTCCTAATGTTGGAGACGGGAGAATTATGGAGATGTTGGATCGTATACCCTTGGCACGGTAATAGGCTCAGGTGGTAGCAGTATTTAACTAAATAGCAGCCATTGTAAAAGAGGCCCGCAGGTGGTGAAGTAGCCTATTAAGTAGAACATGGCTGGAACAGAAAGAGAATGAGAAGCCTTACATTAGTCTGTATCAGTCTCCTACCATAGTAGAATACCACCGTCAGCAGTATTTACATTTAATAGAACTATAATGAAACCACAGGGAGAGCAGCCAATGGGCCGACAGACTTTTATAACTATAATTATGCCAACACAGTTGCCTTATGTTACTGGTTTAAATTTAGCGTAGTTTCAGAGAGCCTATTCAATACAGAAAACAAACTCAAAGAAATATTATAAGTAATTATTTTGTGAAATACATATTTATATGAATAAATCCATTATGTTTGGAGAAAGCGAGAGCAACTTCAACCTTGCTTGGGGGGGTAAATGGGATGTTTTCTTTAGTGTTTCAGTGCTAGAATTGGCTTTCATTCAATAACAGATGTTTAGAGTGCTGCTTTTAAGGATGTGATAGGAAAACAGCCGAACGGAAGGAGATGCAGAACAAGAAAGGTTACTACAATAGATTCCAATCGAAGAAATAGAAAATGAAAGAAAGCGGATCTATATCTATGTTTTGGTTATTCCTTATCTATTCATAAGTTTGGTGACCAGTAGAAAGTCAAATAAATGACATACAGAGATATGGAGGCAGTTGTGTTTCAGGGCACACTTCAAGTTAACTTTATATATTTTATCATATTAGTTTGGATTATTCCCCCCCCCACGCCCCCATGTATTTTTTAACCACTAAGATCTATAACAGATGAAGTCCCCCACAGCGATAAGAGCACTATATCATGTTGTATTTATAAGTGGACGGCAAAGCAAGGCAGAACTGAATCCCAGCTGAAAGGCAGATGCTGGTTTATTCATCTCATCCAAGACAATACCAAAGGAGCACGCTGGCCTCAGGCGCACACTACTGATAACAAGTCAGATTTCTACCTTTGTAGTTTCTGAAAGATGTTGCCAATCGGCCAAATCCAATCCACATTTCTTTTTTCAAGGAGATATATTCAACTGAAATTAAAAAAAAAGTAATCGGTATATCAGACTAGTATTCAACACACTCTTAAGATTTGTTTCAGATGGGAAAACAGAATAATTAACAAGCCTCTTTAAAGATATGTTATGCGAAAAAGCCAATCATTCAACCAAAATAGTTTTTTGGCATTTTACAAGGGACATGTTTTTTTTAATATATTCAAACAACCCAAATATGATAGCATCCAGAGCCATTATAGCCTATCTTTTCCTCTGGCATGTCATTCTACATCACTTAACCCACCAGCATCGTTAGTGCCACCACATTATCTTTGAGTGTTGAATTCAAACTGTAGCGTTGACAGAAACGTAACACAGGTCTACATCCCAGTTACAACACATACAATGATACTGCTACACTTTCTTTTTATAGAAAAGCCTTAACCAACAGCAGCCATAGCCCAAGGCATTGCACATTAACAAGTGATTGTATCGGATTGTCTTTCTCTACTACCTAAAATAGGATTAGTATTACCCCTGCCATGTACGCAAGAGCTGCCATAAAATGCAGCTGCCACTACTGTAATGTTCCAGTGAACTGCCAACATTGCCTCTAAGCACATTTAAAAGCTCATGTGTTGGAAAACAGTGGCTCCTGTTTCTGGTGACCTGGGGGTTTGGACGGAGAGTTTTTTGACAACAGCTTCTCCCACACCTCCAGCTCCGGTGACTTTTAAAGAATGTTTGGGGCTGTGGAGGCAACCTTTCCAACTTTCCCCAGCGGTTGAGGTGAATCAATCCAGCGCGAGTAAGTGAACAACAAAACAAATGGCTGACTTATGGTGTGTAATAGCCACAAGAACAAACAAGATTTATGTGGTGTAAGTATTATTATTTTCTCCTACCCCTCATTAACTTTTTTCTCCATTCCTTTCCCATCTGGATTCAAGCCGAGATATGATGATGTATGCCACTTGATAAACAGCTGCTGCCCCCCCCCCCCCCCCCCCCCCCCC